>LQNS02276925.1:3907390-3923942 GCA_001587735.2 Parhyale hawaiensis | reverse complement strand
TGAAAAAGGTCGGTAAACCCACAGCAGTACGTTGATCAGATGCTGACTGGTCCCATCAAGCGCCGCGAAGAACTTTCCTACCTAGCAGGGAGGTTTGAACCTGCGACCTTACGAGTCAATGTCATTCTGCTGCTGGTGCGGGTCATACGACACATTAGTAGCTTGGTGCCCTTTTCCCAGCTTTTTTTTTTATTCGCTTTAGGCTATATGTAGATAAGAAAGAGCCTTCCTTGTAACCATTGTAAATAACCTAGTTCAACAATATTTTTCAGCTAATTTCTACTCGCATTTTTTTACCATGATAGGGCAGCACAACAAAGTTGTGGACTATTACTCAAGTACCTTACACTGTAGGTGTCATAATTATATAATTTTTAGCAAAGCAAATGTTCAAACATATCCACAACATCAGAATAACCACAAAATGAGTAATAGACAAAGACTTCTTATCTACTACGCACTGAAATTGGAAAAGGAAAGTCAGAGAAAATCAGAGCCACGTGCACCGGCACCAGAGGTTGTTGACACTGAAGCGTGCCACTACCCTAGTGCCATGTATTGCCTACTTCTTGTACTTAATCGGCACTCAACAATTCTATTGAGCTGCCCAAACAAGGCAACACATTGAGTAATTGTAATTTCGTATATTTTTATCCCCCCTCCCCCCCCAAAAAAAAAAAAATGCCTCGACAATTTTGTTGACCAAACTTATAAAAGGGTTAAAGCAATCGCACCTGACATCTCACCATATTCTACAACAGTGGTTCCCTATAAGGGGTCTATAGAGCCCGTAGACAGAGGCGTAACTACGGGAGGGGCAAGGGGGGACAGCTGTCCCCGGGCGCATCATTTAGGGGCGCCAAACTGAGGCTGCATTACAACATTTAAACTTAACATTACCGAATTATTAAATACTTTTGCGATCAGATAATAGAATTTGCAGGGCTGAGTATTGCGCCTTATACTGCGCCCCTTTGGTCTAAGTGTCCCCGTCGCACTAGAGCTTTTTCGAGAGACAGAGATTTTGAAGAGATGTACCAAAGAGATGCGTATTACCATTGGCATAGATAGGGTTGCCATTCATTGGATAAGGTCTAAGGATTTTATTTGTTACTGTCTCGTTTTCAGGATTTTCTGTTTTGGAACTTGCTCTAGGAGTTCTACTATAGTAGCAGAGCTTGCCTTTCTGCCAGACGGCAATTCCTGCAATGATTGGCTAGATGAATTTGCATTTTCGGCAGTTACACGCAATTAACATTTATGCAACCAGCGTAAGGAGTCCGATGGGCGTGGCTAAAATCGCGAAGCAACTTAACCCAATCTCACTTTAGCGCGTGGCATAACTTGTCTCAATTCATTAAATTCTATTTATCATCGAAAACTCAAAATGCATTAGTTAATAGATAAGATTTGGCACTGCTGCGTTCAATTCAGCCCCTCTCCAAAAGGACTGCTTACGCTGGTTTGACAATAGTGCACCGTATTGACCCTAACCAGAAATTGCGAGAGGCCGAACGTCGCGATTATCGCAAAACTGTTTTCCATCTCCAAGCATTATTATGGGCGTCGCGCATCCTGATGCTCACGGGAACGTATAAACAGCGAGGTCGAGAAGTGACCTGCAGCACTTAAGTTCTTAGTCTCTGCTGTTCAGCACAAGATGCATTGTTTCTGTTGTGTAGCTACATTGTCGCTTAAGAGCCGCACACTAGAGCTCGATCTACTTGCAACCTACCGGAGTATTATTTGTACCATCATCTGGAATATATTAATTGGTGATTACCAATCCTTTCATTACCCACTCCAGTCAGCACCAGTATCTGTAGCATTACTACGATCCTACATTGACCGAGATACTCGATACAAGGTAATATTAGATTACCATTATAGCTCTACCGAATTGATACTGATCCGTAGTCGAGACTATAGCATAGCAGTGACTTACGTCTATGAGTCTTCTAACTACACCATCTACAAGAGTTGGTAGGCGCACTCTTGTGCACTCTTACGTACGCACGAGTAGGTACGATACCCAATACGCGTAGGTACACGTCGCACTACGGCGGTGTGACCAGGCATGGCACAACATCTCCCCACCATCTGTAGTCGACTGCAACCCTTGCCGTCTAAATCAAGGAGCATCCGTCAGCTGCACGAACTAGCACGCGCGAGCTTGCCAGCTGGGGAGTGTCGTCAAATTGACTGTACGTTTTACCAATTTGGGCGCCTGCTTTGTACCAGGGAATCTAACTGTATGCTTATTGGTATAGTAGTATCAGCGTTTCCGACACTGTCCACTACGAGGGCGATGACCTAACGAGAAATGAAGACGGTCAGTCGCAGTTAATATTGGGCCTTGCGTTTTTGCGCCAAGGCTTTGGAATTCTGGTCTACAGCAGAACTAAATTCCTCTGGGCGTAGCGGACATTTGTTTGCAGTAGAAACCAGTGCGTGTGACTTTTGAAGTTTGGGACTAAGTTGCGGTAAAGTTGACTCCAGCGTTACGTTTGTAGGGCGATAGGCAAATTTATTAGGCAGCACTGAGACCATAATCTTGAACTAGAATGAAGAATTGTCAAACGCTTTCATTTTATGAAATTTCACTACATTTCAAACCATAACTACATTGGGCTAATAATTTTTTTTATTTAGTTTCTACCTGTATTAATCGTCATGCAAATGTTAACTGTTCCTTTCAAACGAACGTTTATAAAGGTTGCCCAACTATTAGCTACCTCCATTGGCACGGTCGATTGGGTCGCTTGAAGTCGATCTACGCCAAGCCCACTTAACTTATCCGAAGCTACATATAGGTGCCCTGGCTTCGACCCGTTCACGCCAGTTTCATGCGTTGAGCAATGACCATTAATCAGTTACCTGCAACAATTCCAGGAACTTAATCCTGCTCCGTAAAATGGAATTTTCATTCGACTCAACATAATCGGGTTGCTTCTAACGCCAACACCACGATTCAGAGAAATGAAATTGAAATTCCTAGTTGTAGTTCAGGACAAGTTGAGTCAAGAGGATTGGCATAGATCGACTTTGACGACCCAATCAAACGTGCTCTTATTCTCTCTTATATTCGTTCATACACGCACTGCCCCCTTGCCTCTTAAGTAGTCTTCAATTGAGACTAACTAAATCTGCGCAAAGTTCACTTTATATTCAGAGTATGACGTGCTTAGCCGAATACACCGTAAGCAAGTCGCGATTAAAATCTAAATTGTCATAATTTAAGTGCAAATGATTGACACTTTAAATCCGGATCATGACTCAGTGTGACATGTCAAAAACACTCCTTCTTCCTCTGTTCTCACAATTGGAGGGGGAGGGGGCGCTCGAATTGGCTTCGTCCGGTCGACCATAGACCCAATAGGGGGTCTATTTAAAGAAAACCTCTATTTCCCTGTTTTGTATTTAAAGGCTGATAATAAATTCCGCGCAGCAAAAAAACATATGCATGTAGCTATTACTAAAATATTACTATAATATATATGTATGATATAGGTAGTTACAAATTTGTATGCATTTGTAGCAAAATATCGAAAGATCTGCTGGAAACTGGTGCCGGTAAATTTGTCGTAACTCAACTCGTCTAGACAAATTCATCTAACTCAAATCGTCTAAAACAAGTTTATCTGATGGTAAATTCGTCAAAGGAACAATTCATCTAATGCCAATTTCGTCTAAGGAACAAGTCATCTAATCTGCATTACAGGTTGAATGAAAGAAAGCATTTTCTTATTATACCTACTACTATTAAACCATAAGTAGCTACATCAAGTTTGGAAGTACTCTATTCAATAGTATAAGGCTAAGACACCCTGGTCAACAAAGAGTCGGCTAAAAGATTATACAAAGCTCCTGTTTATAAATGTATATATGAGAAACAATGTAATATACCCTTGTTGGTTTAGCTTAGGTCATGTTAGTTTAGGTGAAGTTTGGTTAGGGTAGTTTACTTTAGGTTAAGTTAGTTTGAGTTAGCCTAGTGTAGGTTAGATTAGCTAGGTTCGTTTAGGTTTTAGGATAGATTAGTTTAGGTCAGTTTGGTTGGGTTAGTATAGGTTACGCTAGTTTAGGCTAGGTTAGTTTAGGTTAGGGAAGTTTAGTTCAGGTTAGTTTAGGTTAGCTTAGTTTAGGCTATGTTAATTCAGGTTAGGTTAGTTCATATCATAGTTTTAGGTTACTTCATATAGACTATACATTGATAAACACAAGCTTTTTTTATAAACTATTATTCGACTCTTTGTTGACCAGGGTGTGTAGCCTTGTATTATTGAATACTTTCAATTTATTGTTGCTACTTTTGGTCTATAGTAGTAGGTATAAAAAGAAAATTTTTCCTCTTATTCAACGCGTAATGCAGATTAGATGAATTGTTCCCTAGACGAATTTGCATTAGACGAATTGCGATTAGATGAATTGTTCCTTAGACGAATTTACCATTAGATAAACTTGTTTAAGACGATTTGAGTTAGATGAATTTGTCTAGACGAATTTTCCTTGATCCGCTGGAAACCCTAGAAAATAACACACATTTTCTTCAAAAGCAAGAGTTTTCTTTCAGTATAAGAGTAAATTCTAACGGGACCTAAATTAAATCTCGTTAGTTTTATAATTAACTTTAGTAAAGCTTTCTTTACGAGTAAAATTATAACCTCTAAAAATATAGTATACTATTTTTACAAATTGGCGCAATCTGAACAACTGACTGGCGGCAGTAATGGAAAATTACTTATTAAATAACCTTTAAATCTAGAATATTCTTTAGAAAAAAAATAGTTACCCCAATAGTAGTTGAAAACCTAAGGGCCATGTCAGACGAGCGGTGTTTGGGCGCTGGCGGTTAGGCTAGACCGCCTACACTATGGCACACGGGCGGCTAAGTCAGCGGTTCCCAACCTTTTCTTAGCCTGGCACCCGTAAAAAATTTGGGCGATGTTCTCGCACCTCTCCCCTCAAATATAACAACTGCTCTGGCGATAGAGAATTAAATTTATGCAAAATTTGTGTGAACAAATTTCTGTATCCAACCTTATCCCGCTGGTAGATCATCTAGCACCCTAGCTAGCGCGAGTTACCCATGATTCGGAAAACTTGCCCTGTATAATTTTTGTAACGGCTGCCAATAGCACAGTTATGGCTCACTTCCTTTCGTTTCAAAGTCAGTTGCCTTCTTTTTGCATAATCTCGGTGCATGTTCATATGTTTCATATGTCTATCTTCTTTCAAATTTCCTAACCAAACTTTATCCCGTTTTGCTCAATGCTGCATCTCCCGCTCTAGTGAGGCTCCCAATTTATCTCAGCCTGGCACACCCAGATAACTTTTAATATGTTACCGCACTCCATAAAAATGACTCATCTGATAACAGATAGCTAGCTAAAGAATGAAGTTTACACCATATTTGTGTACAAATTTATGTACCGTACCCAACTTCGTTTTATACAAGTTTCGCACCTCCTGGAAAGTCATCTTGCACCCCTAAGGGGTGCGAGCAACCCCGGTTGGGAACACTTGGGCTAAATGCAGGCGAGCTCTACGGTAGTGCAGGCAACACTGGCGACCGCCACGGTCGTGCCGCCTCAACACCGCTCGTCTGACAGAGCCAGGCGGCCTGGCCGCGGCGGTTGAAATAAGTGACTGGCGTCTCGGCCGCCACGGTCAAGCGGTCAAACCGCCCGTGAGACATCAACCAGCTTTTTACATAGAATTTAATAGAAACTCTTTCAAAAGCGGTTCCGAGACTGCCGAGCCGCTTTGCAGCCGCGGCAGCCAAACCGCTCGTGTGACAGGGCTTTAGGAAAGTTTAAGCCTCCCTACCCACAGAGTACACTGTGATCCAAAGAGAGGAAGAAAGAAGGGACAAAGAATGTTACGAGAAACGTGGAGCCCATGCACAAGTCAACGCGCATGGGAACAGCAAAACGGGAAAGAAGAGAGAGAACAGGATTAAGTATGAGCAAGTTGGAGTATGAAATCGGGAAGGAAGTAAAGTGGGCACGAAAGACAGACGTCCCGAAAGCATAGCTAATAGCTAAGGTAACCTACACGAGCCTAATGGGGTCGGCAGGCCCCATAACATAGGATGGACAAACCCAAACTAAGCTAAACCCTATAGCCTAAAGCCCATTTTTTGGTTAGGATTAAATGCCTAACCTACGAAGGGCTGAGGCCCGCCCCATAAATACTACGACTCGTCGATGTGACGTAGATTGGCTACATGCGGTCACGGCTGGGATTCATTTTAGTTCCAGTGAGTCCTCTCGTTACTCTTTGCTCCTTGGATGGGCGAACTTATGCCCTTCCCCAGAGTAATATTGATGAAAATTAGAAATTGATCAAATCAGCAGTAGGGCAACTGATAAAAGAATAAGAAGCACACATGAACGAGCACCCGCTTATCCTTGTAGTAACGTACCTTTTGCCCTTAACGTTGGCCACGTCGTAGGGTCGGACGTGAGTGGCACCGTCGCGTGTGATGACGCAGATATCCACGTTGGAGCCGGAGTAGAGGTCGTTGAAGATACCTGCAGCAATAGCATCTCGAACCAGCTGTTTAGCATCCTCCAGCTGCAAGGAAAGTAAGTTTATTGTGTTATATTCAGCTGTAAATAAGAAAAGTACTGCAATTGAAACAGTTTGGTCATATACTGATTGAAATAAGCAATGCTAGAGAGCGAAGGTGCTTCAAGAAAGGAAAAAGAAAGTGACAAGAGTGAAAGTGAACAATATGCGTAGCTAAGCCTAATCCAAGCACGGAGTATTCAACAACAAATAGGAAAGAAAACCCTATTTCAATACTATCCGCAACAGAAAGAAGCTAAGTGGACACAGAAGAATGGCCCATAGTAAAGTATCGTACAGTGTCCAAGGAGACGCATCACCTTGCAGCACAGGATGGGTAATCTGTTCAAAACTCACCCGAGGACCCAACGCTATGCCTGTGAGGAAATGCACTAGGTACAGCTATTCCGGGGCGGAGATAGCGAAAAATCTTGAATTCGTCCTAGCTTAAATACTTATGGGACAATTTGGCTGCAACGTAATATGAATACATTCCTAAAGTGCACCTAACTGTCCTATAAAAATAAACATTCTACCTTGTATAGTTTAGTACTCGCATAAAGAAAAACGAAGATTTTGGCTCCCCGCGAATCGCGGTGGAAATGGCGAACAGCAAGAGCGGGAATGGCAAACCGCCAAAAAGCAGGAAATAAGGCACGGACAAAGCTGAGCTATAGCTGTACCATATGGAAGCCTCTAATGTAGTCTAATAACTAAGTTTCAAAACTGTAGCATGTCTTCTAACTATCTTAAAAAATTTTGATTAATGAAACAAAACACCCAACAAAAATTCATTTTCCTTCAAACCTGTTTACAATTTGTGATTTCTCGAATTCTAATTATGCTAGAATAGCGAAAGTTAGAGTGTTGGTAGCCGGTAAATGCATGTTTATTTCCTGTGCATCTTGACTCTTTATTCCAATTCATGTACAAACGGTAGCACGAATATTGTTTGCCATTTCAGCCCCTGGTTGTGATCGTAACACAGGGTCGAAATGACGAACGTAAAGGCTTTTTATTCAAGCTTATTGCATTTGCAGAACACCATATTTTACGTACATAACATTGTTTGCTACACATAACCCTGTTAAGATGCAGGTTATTAATGTTTCAAATCTATTTCAGAGAGATTTTTGAACGAGAGTCGTAGCTAACTAGCCATCACGGTGCCCCCTCATACGAGAAAAGTAGATAGTCTTTCAGATGGTAAGAAATAGATGAAACGTTAATAACATGCATCTATACAGGGTTACTTGTAATAAAGAACGTTATATACATCAAAATATTATGTTCCGCCAAGGCAATAAGCTGAAATACAGAGCCTCTACCTTCGCCATTTCCACCCCGTGATACGATCACATCGCGGGGCGGAGATGGCGAACGATGTTTGTGCTCCCGTACGTACATGAAGTGGGGTAAAGAGTCGAGATACACAGGAAATAAACATACATATACCAGCTACCAACAACCCAACACTCCTAGAGCACGAGATTCCGAATCCGACTCCCTTCAAATCCTCCACCTCCGGCCGACTCAGACTCCGTAACCTTGACAGGAACAGCAGGACAAGACGTTGTATGTTGCAACATCAGTGAGAGACGCACAGATTGATTTAAACATACAAATAACGATAGAAAATTTTTAATGGTGCACGAATTATTAGTCTTCTAATAGAAAGAAAAGCAACACATAGGATATGAAACCATGCATATCAATGCACTCCAATTCCAAAGATTACTATTATATGTATATACTTCGTTTAACCTCCGTAGCCGCTACTCAGGCGTTTCAAAAGAGAAACTACTTGTGCAATATTCAAACACCGCATAATGGGTAGGCGTGGCCTACGTGCGCTACTACGGGCATAGTAGGAGAAACTCGAGTGGTCGGCCTCTTTTACGGCTTTCCACACGAGAGAGATGAGAAAAGTCCCGCGGACTAGGTACGCTACCTCGATCGGCAGCCCACCTCGCGGAACAGAAAAGGAAATAGAGAACCTACCTAATTATACAAAACTAACCTCGTCGGCAGGAACTGCGGCCAGATGCAATATCTCCTCCGGAAAAGGTACTCGGGTTTGCCCCTGGGGTCATAAGACCCATATATATTATGACAGGGATAGAGCCCGTCATAATATACCTACCAGTAAGGGCCCAATTACAAGGATACCAAGTATACAGCTACAGAGTAACCATTCATAAAGTAAGTCAACAGAAGCATTACCTCAAGATTAGGCTTCCAGCGAGTCTCAAAGACCGACATGGCAGCCAGAGAGCCAGACCCCATGACCTGGTATGGCCCAGCGTCAGAGCTGCCATGGGGGTGGATGCTGTAGAGGGCAGGCCCGTGCTTGTCGACTCCTCCCAGGATCAGCGCCGCACCGATGTAGCCCTGAAAGTGACATACCATTCAATAAAATAGTAAAAATATCTCTATTAGATACGACCACCAAAAGGATAAATTGTGATAGTATTATTAGCTTATAATGCAATAGCTATATTATTTCATAACATTGCATGGTTATCACGTAGCGCAAAGATAAGAACCGCTCAGAACTCAGAAGACTCCCCTAAACCTTCATTGTGACATGCAACAGCTAGCTATAATCATTGAGCTCTGCACTACAAAAACAAAGAGAATGCAATGGCAAAGCAGCCTCCATCGGCAACGACTCAATGATACTCACACATAACTTATCAAAGCTATTATGATCATGTTTTGATGACCTACGCGAGTTAGGAATTCCACAATATAACAATACAGAGTTAATAGCTTGCATGGTCTCTACGTCCTATAATCAGATCAGACTGCATAAAAAGCATTCATTTGTCAAGTGTGCAGGGACCACTGCTGCACCAAATCAGAAATTGAACTACTGAAGACGCCAGTAGTGCCGGTTGGCAGCCAGCAGCATGAATGATCAACTTAGTTGGCCAATCCCGGCGGAGTTTGAGCCTTGGCAGCTAAATGCACCCTAGACCGACACCTGGGCATTCGTTTGACAATAGCATCATCGGATGGAGCCGTACTGCCCTGTGGAGATCCACAGTTATTTAGTGCTAACGCCAGCAAGAATTACAGGTAAAGTCAACTCTGACTGCACTCACCACTGGGAAACCCACATGCACTGGTTCATGTGGCAGATACAGGCCAACTGGCCCCAGAGGAGTAAGTACAGCAGCAGCCAAACACGCGTTGCTAAGTACTATGGCGCATTAAGCAGAAGCTATAGCAACGTGCATCAATTTTTTTAAAGCAACTATTGAAACAGTTGATAGATAGCCTAGCTATATATCAAACGGGCTAAAGAACTTGTGTTGCAATAAACAGGACAGAAGTATATGATCGAGGTTTTCAAGCTTTAAGAATGGCCACTTCAGGAGGCTACTTTGGAGGGAGGGGGTTCACGAGCTACCTCTCGAAAGTGAAAAAGCCACTCCCGGACTTTTCAAAGTAGGTCTCCCCTTAGCTTCCATGCGGGTTCAACGTACTACTCCCTTCCCACCTTTATAAACCAACGTAATGACTTTCCTTGAGATACTTTCTTGGCAATAAATAACTACTTCTCATACTAAACCATGGCTTTCCTGCAAGCACTACTGTCAATAATTACATCTACAGCACAACAAGCCGATGCAATAACATAGGTATGCGAAGTTATTGATGCTATTTTGTGGTAATACCGTAGCGACCTGTAATATTTTCACAAATGCAGGGCTAATCGACTAGTGAAGTAACGCACTAGGTTAAATCTGAGGCATTCATGCACGAGGTAGGGTAATGTCTCAATTGCCGAATGCCCAGCTATTACCGAATATAGGTAGGAATCTTATTGCGTTCGGTAATAGAAACGCATTCGGTAATTGAGACATTACCCTAGCTACATTAACACTAAACCCTCAGCTACATGTAGCAAGGGGAATAGAGCAATCTACGATCAAGTATATGTAACTAAGCGCTGAAATGGGAGAAAGACAGTTTAGGTGAGTGCTAAACTGAAGAGAGGTTTTTTACAAGAATTCTTGAAAGAAAAAGGTACCTATTTTACAAGAACACTAAAATCATTATCATTATAGTCATAGTTTTACCACCGTATCCACTCGATGAGTGATCCGTACAGTGCAGACTCGGTCTTTCTACATAGCTCAGTAGGAATATTTTACCTCGGCATTCCTGCTGGAAAATCTCGATTGGCTCAGTGCGCTACTACTGGCAGGAAGAAGGCGCTAAGAAATAGAGAAATACACTCGGGTGGACGGCCCCATTCGAGGCCTTCCACACGAGAGAAAGTAGAGAAGTCCCACGAACTAGGTCGCTGTCTTGATCAACAGCCCAACCTCGAGGAACAGAAAGGGAAAAATAGAGAACCTGTCAAACTTTACAAAACTAACCTCGTCAACAGGAACTGCGGCCAGATGCAGCATCCACTGCGGAGAGGGCACTCGGGACAGTTGGGTACATGATGCCCAAACATATTGTGACAGGGAAAGGGCCCGCCACAATATGCCCCAGAGGACCAAGAAGAGAGATATGATTTAATGAAGAGAGGTATTTTACGAGAACACGAAGAGAGGAATATTTTATGAGAAAGCTCAATTGAAGAGTTATTTGAAGTGTTGAAATACGGAGAGGCACTTACGGTATTTTACACGAGTGCTAAAAAGTAAGAAAGGTTGGTATGTTCAGGGCTTGCATGAAGAGCTACATCTTATGCCAAGGCTTGCCAAAATTGATAACCGCAAAAAAATTGCTTGTGAACTAAACTCGATCCTGACAGACAAATGTGCTCCAAAGCCGTTACGTCCACAGTCTAGTGGACTCCTGGTGCAAGTCTCGGTTCTAGAATGAATTTAAAATTTAATTTGACTTTACCTTGCAATTAAGCTGAGACACAAAATCTATTTACTGTATAGTCAGATAGTCTAAGCCAGAGTTTCCGAGCAGAACGATATCGCAGAAGAAAGAGCAAGGGACATGTAGCATGCCGATAGAAATGGGGAACCCATGCACGAAGGGGTGTTCCCACACAGGATCACCGCGCATATGATCAGCAAGTCGGGAAAGAAGAGGAAGAACAGAATAAAGCATGAGCAAGTAAGAGTATGAAATCTTGAAGGATAGACAGACGTCCCGAAAGCCTCGCTCATGGCTAAGATAATCAACACGGGCCCCCTGGGGTTGCTGGGCCCCATTCCATAGGATGAGCGAACCTAACTAACCTAACCCTGTGGCCTAGCCTATGGCCCATCCTATCCCTCTCGAGGGGGACACAAAGGCTAGTAGTGAAGGAAAGTACAGGAGTATGTACATAAATGAACATCAGTTTAGAATTAATTTGGAAAGGGAAAATGTATTGATGCCTCGGTAGCTACTTTCGTCATCGGTAGAAACCAATGAAGGCAATCAATAAATTGGCAACGGAGAAAAACTATGACCGTAAAAACTCCCATACAAGTGAGAAAGGTTGGCACTAACATACATATATAAACGTTACAAATAATTCATATGTCTATTTACTATCTTGCTAAACCAACCACCCCAGACACTGTGATTCTTGCTCAACAAATACGTATGGCACAAAGAAAAAAGTCTAGAAGCCCCTTTGAAGCATTAATGAACAAGATAAAAATAGCTCATCAGCATAGGCCTATAGAGTAACGCTCTAACTGTATAAATTTAATCTACAACAGCCAAAGCGACGTTTGGCGAAAATTTTTATTAAAAACTTCAATAAACTATTCATAATGAATTAAAAATTGGGTAACGATTTGTTCTGGGTGTCTAACTTCCTTTTAGACGGCGAGCGCATCTAGAGACACAGCAAATCGCAGTAGCTCAAGGGTCAGTAGAGGAGGCATAAGCGACTTGTACACATATAATGATCCTAATCGAAGAAACTTGAGCTTAAGCTAGGTCAGAATCCTCACTGGAGCTACGCTCCCAAGCACTGAAGGCTAAAGGCACTGGTAGGCCAGACAAACGGATTGTTGGAGCACCAAAAAATTTCATCAACTGTTCCTTGTGATGTTGCCAATATTCAGAGCTGGGCAGTAGGTATCTAGATACATTTTACCTCTATCTAAATGCAAGTACTTAGATGTTTTTCAATAATAGCTGGAAGTTGTCAACTCGGCGCAATTTTTTTCATTGTAACAGATAGCAGAACATAGAATTATAGAAAAATGTACCTAATTTGAAAATATTAATTTCTAACGTGAACTCAAGGTGGTACAAACACATTCAATTAACAGTTTTTTTTTGAGTTATGTAGGGATCCTGACTCCCACTTAAGACACTCTTAGCATCACAGGGCTGTTAAAAATGTATTCCTCAAAAAAAACACTACATTTTCTTCGTCCTCACTTATAAAGAGGCTTTTTCGGCTCGGGGATTTAACATTACCACCTTGGAGAGCCTCTCTTTCAAATCAGATACAATGTTTGAAAGACTCATCCTTCTAAAACCTATTAGCTAACTGCTGCGAGTAAGACATCCTTCAGCCCAAACTATCAGCCGTCTTTTCTACTCAATAATTTTTTCTTTACTGTGACTGGAATTAAATGTTTCAACAGCAATATGCCTGCGCCATTCAATTTATTTTTTCGTAAGGTGTATTATTATTACTAAAATGCACCCGACTGCTGACGTGAGAACGGAAGAAACTCCATAAGGTTATCAATATCCAGGCAACCAGTCCAGCAAGAGAAGAAAGAAAGAGAGACTTAAAGAGCACAGAATCACACTGTTTACAAATTACTTAAAGGCGTCTTAATTCACTCTAGACATCAAAAATACCTCACGCCTGACACTGACTCTGGGGACCCTCCGACGAACTCACAGCGTAGTAGAAAGGGCACGACGGTACGAAGATCCAATGGAAGACGACAGCGACACTCCAACCAAATCGGGAACATCAGTCAACAAGAGGTCAAGACTCAAGAACACCATCCATCAAATGGGTGGGTCTTTCAACCTGTGAAGACTGTGTGGCCAGGGCAGTCTGTCCTTCCAGTTTTAACCATTCCACATGATGACAATTAAAATCACCCATAAAGACAAATGCAGAACCCCTATCGATGACTGAATCCTAGCCATTGCATCCAAAAGACAATCAAAAACCCTCGCATCAGCAGACAGACTACGATACATTGAAAACAAATAGCTAAAAGTTCCTAAGCGAGCCACAGACTAGAAGTACCTTCAGCTTACAACATGGACACTCATTTTTCTATGCCTGACACATTTTTACGAATGTAAGCAGCTAAACCTCTAAATCCAGGGCACGAGTCTCGCAACCGCGACGTTGGCTTTTCAAAATTCGGGATCATCAGCTCAGAACCATCCCGATGGATAGAGACGAGCGTCTCTGAAAACAGTAGTTACCAGATCATAACTAGAAGAGGCTAAGAGAGTTCAGCCATATCAGCATAGAGACAACAAACAAACTCACAAGATGCGGCAAGAACAAACACTAGAACCTCGAGGACCAGGGTTAAGCTCCACATCCGGATAGCAAACTATTAGTCATGCAATAAATAGAAGAAAAATAATCGCCATAAGCGAGAGGACAACATCAATCATAAAAAAATCGACAGTCAAGATAGCTACAGAAGCGGCCAGCTATCAATACGCCCCAGACCATGCCATCACCAGTACGGTCTTTGACTGAAAAGAAGAAGAGTAGAGACAGAAAAGGAAAAATAACACCAGGTGATACTCCCAGATGGCAGAGAGGGGCAGGCTGTGGAAGACCGAGTACCCAGCTATGGCCCCTTCTGTTCATCTCCTGAGAGGACAAGGTTTCATCTGCCTTTAGAGTAGCATTTCCTCCAGCTCAAATGCTACCGTACCCGTATCCCTTACCCAAAGCGGGCTCATACGAACAAAGAGGCGCCGGTGGCCAGACAATGGGGTGGTCTGGTTACGAACTGACCATGCATGACATGGAATTAACATTCACTTAAATATATATATATAGATAATAGTATAATTTGTGTTAAATGTTTTTGCAACAGAAGCCAAAAATAAATCTACAGACTATAAAATTTCATTAACATTCCCCATTACTTGTTGAGATACCAATCTTTTGAGAAAACAAAAGTGATCAATTCGACAATTACGTAGCCTCTTTGGTAGAGGCAAAAGTGTAACGGTCATTACTAAAAAAAAAAAAAACAGCATTTTGTTGAACCCATATCGTATCCACCTAAATTACATGATTTTAAATCATATGGCGCATTAAAAGTAATGAATGCAGTTGTAAATAGAAAAGTAACTATCTAGTATTGTATCTATAGATACATTCAAGTAGCTAGTATCTGTATCTAGGTACATTTTAATAGTTTTATAGGTTTATTACACACAGATATACATTACAATACTGAAAACTTTTCAGATTACAATACACATACAGTAATATATCTGCCTAACCCATAGAAAAGTTGTGAAACTTTTTGGGTAACAAGTAGCTAATAGTTATAGCTACTAGTACAATTGCATGACATGATCTTTATACCGATTTTTAAAGGCGTTAGACTATTAGATATAGGGTCTAATAGGTGCGTTGGTATTCTATTAACAAGAGACGCTGTTTGAAAAATTGTTGACCGTTTTTCTACGTCACAACGCACACTTGGAAGATTGAGTAGTAGTAGTAGTAGTTTTTACTAGCGCTTCAGTGGCACACTGCCTATATCGCGCCGAACTGTTCCTGTGTTTAACCACAGGCTCGTGCACCGACTAGGGCGCATTTTAAATTGGCAATTATTTTTGTCTCGGCTTTTCTGCCGGTAGGTCTCAGAGTGGTCAGTGCGCTACCGACAAGAAAAAGGCGCAAGTTGAGCATCTTCAACCCCCGAGCGCGGCTGAACGCTGTCGCTCAGTTACGCCGCACAGGAGAAGGAAACGAAATACAAGAAAGTAGAAGTCTGGCGGGAACAGGTCAGCCACCTCGATCGGCAGCCCACCTCCCGAAACAGAAGGGGAAGTATGGAGAGCCTACCTAATTTTACAAAACTAACCTCGTCAGCAGGAACTGCGGCCAGATGCTACATCCCCTGCGGAGAAGGCACTCGCGACCCTTGGGTGCGTGATGCCCAAACATATTGTGGCAGGGTTGGAAGATTGAGAATGGAGCGTCTCATCTCATAGTTTTGTTGGGGAATGCGTGAGCCGTAATATTGTTCAAAAATAACAGGATGGTTATGTACGAGTGAACGGAAAAATGCAAGTAGCGAATAATTATACACATCTTGAAATTGCAACATTTGTAACTAGCGGTAGCTACATATCATTACGGCTCATTAACGGTATGCTATTACTGTCTCGTTTAACACGAAGTATTTGCCTTAACATTTTATTCTGTACAACTTCTAGTTTGCTAATGTAACATCTAGTTGTAGTATCTATATAGCTACATTCTTGAGTTGCGCCCCCAGGGGGTTTGTGTAGGTTACTTTAGCCATTAGCATCCGGAAGCCCTGCCGACAGAAAGCACGGGTGAAACGAAGGAAGGGTAGAAAAGGAGGATGACGAGAAAGAAGTTTGACAAGAATGAGAAGAAAGGGCTGAACGACAAGGGATGCACGTTAATCCTGTGTGGGAACACCCTCGTGCATGGGTTCCACGTATCTATCGTCACACTATATGTCCCATGCTTCTTCCTCTGTTAGATCGCTTTTGCTGTGGAGACGGAGACTTAAACTACTCAATATAATAATAAGCTACATTCTTGAGTATTTATGCCCAGCTCTGCCCATAAACCATACAGTATAGCATAGTTTCACAAAGATACATCTAAACCTTTTCGCTTCATGTTGCTAACAGAAAAAACTGGCCACCACACAAAGAGAAAACGGATGGACATGGTGTCTACTGAAGATTGCTAGGAAAATTTTATGACTTTTTATGACTTTTCAGGATAAATATTTATGACTTTTTTATGACCTTAT
Organism: Parhyale hawaiensis; assembly: GCA_001587735.2. Classification (NCBI taxonomy): domain Eukaryota; kingdom Metazoa; phylum Arthropoda; class Malacostraca; order Amphipoda; family Hyalidae; genus Parhyale; species Parhyale hawaiensis. The sequence goes on along the minus strand of LQNS02276925.1, from coordinate 3,907,419 downwards.
ATTATACGGCATATCCAAAAAAATACGAT
>LQNS02276925.1:3778314-3792100 GCA_001587735.2 Parhyale hawaiensis | reverse complement strand
TAATATCAGTGGTTCTTATGAACTGTTCCTATATCCAAATTTAAGACTTATCAAGTAGGTTCAGGGCCGAAGGGTAAACAAAGCGTTTAACGGGGGGAGGGGGGGAGGAAGGAGCTCAAAAATTTTTTGAAAAATGCCGTCTGTAAGTCGCTATTTCTGATGCGCTTTTACAATACAAGATCTAAATTTACGCATCATTTTCTGGCAACAAGTATTTAATTTTTTGCTACCAATATTAACTTCGTCACCTCAAATTTCTGGAGGAGGGACAGCGGCTTCTCTTCAACCCCTCGCCCCTACTCCTGCTTCTCCAGAGGCTATGGTACTGAGCTGAACAAAGTTTTCTCCCCTTCCGTTTCACCGCGTCACCATTTTCCATCACAGTTCATGGCAAGAAGTAATATCAGGGCAACTACCCCACAGACTCTGCATCCTCCCCGCCCAGGGTGAAGCAGGGATCCAGAAGAACAGGAAATTTCCCCTTGACACAACATTCGCTGGTTGCCGCTGTAAGAGAGAGTGGCTGAAACTTGCTTTAAGAAGACCGCGTCGCTTCTGCTGCACGTCAGGTGGGTGACTTGATACACGCACGTCAGGAATTTTTGTCGAAGGCTGAAACACAAGAAAATTATCATCAGGATAGAATAAGCCTCTGATTTCTGTACATTATGCTGTAGATTCCTTCCCTTCTCATCAGCAGTTACTGCTGTAATAAATATTTTATTGCGTGGCATTTTTTTAATCAAATCGGGACTATGTGTTTTGTCTTGGTGACTATTTCTAGAAAGAAACATGACCGCTAATATAAACAAAAGAAAAACTTAGAAAGGCAAAAAGAGTATAATAGTGTGCTAATGCACATTATATCAGTCAGATTTGCTTTTTTAGCTTTTTTCACTTTCCTATTAATTGCGATACAGTTACGAGTCAAAGTCACCGAAACTATTTGAGAATAAAAATTTAAAAATTCCCTATTACTACCGAGGGTTAGGTTCCCTACTATTCATCAACTGGTGACTGCTACGAACTATTTATCAGGGTACAGAAAACGCTCTTGCGAGTCCTGCCATTATAATATGTACTTATAAAGAATTAATAGAAGATTATTTTATGAGGCGGCAACCAGCTGAGTGCATTGACTTTGGCAGTAACTGAGATATGGATTCGCTGCCAGCGGACGCGGGGGAAACGCGGCCAGGTAAAATGCATTAGTTAACTTTAGGGAAATTTGAAGAAATACTTGGTGCACTTGCACTATGAATCGCCAAAGATAACTCGCCGAGTTACCAAATTTAATACTGAAACCTCGAAGCTTCTGGAAATTAGGAAACCCCCTTGAACTGTGAGGTGCAAATCGCCTGCACGAGCACCGAGCGGGCGGGCTCTGCACCTGGTAACCCCAATTGAATCTAAGTGATCCAAAATGGCTAGCGCACGACAAGCTTTATCGGCGAGTCAGTTTCCCGGAATCATTAAGACAAACAAAATAAATGCTTTCACCACTGTGAAATTCAGTAAGCTCTTAGAAAAGTCACTCTTTAACGCAGTGATGCGCGGTGCATGGGTACCTCTATCTTGTGAAGATATATTTAATAGCAATATTTAAATAGCCGTCAAGTGACGAATCTGGTCTAGTGCTAAAAGACTGCTGAAGCGTGCATATTGTTTACTGTTTACTGTTCTCTCAAATTACAAAACAATTAAAAACGTTATAACAGCCATTATGCTCGAGAACACGCCTACTAAAAGTGGAACACTTATGGGGCGTACATCATTACTAAAAATCACTTATGGCACTGNTTGTTAAGGCTTCTGCTATTTTCAGTGATGCGGTGTCCGAGTACGAATAGAGAACAGAGAAACAGCTGGAAAAAATTGCGATCGGTGGCGGTTCAGTTTGATGCTCGTCTCGGAAATGTTTGTATATCCTGCTAGAGGAATATCGGTGCTGCTTGCATCTTTTCTGGATTGCAATTTTTTCCAGCTGTTTCTCTGTTCTCTATTCGTACTCGGACACCGCATCACTGAAAGTAGCAGAAGCCTTAACAATTAGACGGGACATGCCAGCCATAAACGTCAAGTACAATGATTTGTCCAATTACCTCAACCTCTTCCACTAAGATAGCCACGCCCCTCACTGTCGACCAATATAAGACCTTAGCTCAGCCGTAACTCCTCCAGTTCTTCCATAGCGTTGTTCATAACTACAGTTGTCCTTTGCTCATGTAAAGTTAATCACATATTGGTTGATCCATTACCGTTGAAGCATACATGCGTAGTAATATTGATAATTCTTGTATTTTTCATTTGTAAGCGTGCGTATATGTTTTCTTTATTGTTACAGATTTTAATTTTGCATGAAGATGGCCGCAGCCGACGGCCGAAACGTTGCCTTTTATTTAGCTTGTTTTTATTTCTATTCGAGAATCGTCCTTAATAAAATCACTAATGATCAAAAGTAAAATTTTAGAACTTTGGAGAAAAAATCTAAATGTTATGTGAAACTGTGTGCTGATTTGAAATACCTTATATCTTGCATATTGCGACTTGGTAGTACCAGCTGTTGTGGACAGCATCAATGCATAACCAAAAAGAGAAGCTACTAACTACAACAATGAATCATAAGCTGCTGTTGTAGTTGCCTCCGTTCTTGGTATGTGGCACTGTTCGTCCTAATGCAAACACAGTGATCATGCTCGCGTTCTGGCGCATCGAATGTTAGCAACATCGTCACTGTCGCATCAGCCATTCGTCATAAGAAGTGAAAATATCTGGACGCACTGACACACACACATTCATACATCCGGATGGACAGAGCAGGTCAGAAAAATTTTATATCATCCACTCTACACGGATCCAGTCCTCGAATTTAACACTGGAAGGACCAAAAACATAAAACTACCCTTCAAGGACTATATATGACCGTCAATTGACGGCTAGATGGTCGGTCCTTCTAGGTAGTACTTATCTGTTTATAATCAATGAGTAATGCAAGTGAGTTCATATTCCATTGCAGTTTTCATTAAATTAAAGAAATAAAGTCAGGTAATGGCAAATCTGCAGGTCTGTCGAGTGAAGATATATATAATAGCAAAATTTAAATAGCCGCTTAGTGACGAATCTGGTCTAGTGTCAAAAGACTGCTGAAGAGTACACAATAAGCTCTCAGAGTCTAAATATTTGAATATCCCTCAAACTAACGACATTTTACCGTCTTTATAATGCTCTGACGCCTTGGTAAGTTAGTATTATTATGCAAAACAGTTTTCCGTTAAATATTTCATTCAGTGCGGATTACTCACCAACATATGGTGTTCTTGTGACCCATGCCGTCTGACTTGAGCTCGAGAGCCAGCATGTACTTGAAGTGCTGGTAGCAGCCCTCCCACTGCCCGCTCACGGCCTTCATGCAGCGCCAGTGAGTCAAATAATCTGCAACAACAGAGGACAGTTGCGTTGTTACTGAAGGTCTTCACACAACCCCAGTACGACCAACAATTAGCAATCACGTGGAGAAGTTACCCAATTTACCAGGCCTACCTACAGCCACGCAGTGGGACCAAATAATTTGTAGTTGCATTAAGAAGTTATCTTATTTCCGACAGTTTTCCTACAACGACCGGTAGTCAAATGATCTACAATTTCCTGAAAAAATTTTTAAAAGTTCGGTGGCGTTCTTGTAACGCCTGTGAGTAGACTAATTTAAAACGACACTGGCTTATTACCTCCGCCAAGGAGGTTATGTTTTCGTCGTGTTTGTCTGTCGGTCTGTCTCTGTGTGTCTGTCTGTCTGTCACTAAGATAACTCAAAAAGTTATGAACCTATTTAGATGAACTTTGCAGGGATTGTTAGGTATGTTAGGAGGAACAGATGATTAACTTTTGGTAAGATATGTCCATCCGTTTGTTTGTTTGTCTGCCTCTTTTTTCTCAATGCCATTACTCAAAAAGTTATGGATGGATTTTGATGAAATTAACATGAGTTATTAGGTATATAACAAAGAGTAAATGACCAAATTTTGATAATGATCCGTTCGTTCGTTCATTCGTTTGTCACTGTTTTTAATTTTATGCTTGTTAGCACAATAAAAAAAAATAATGAATGGATCTTTATGAAATTTATAGGGGTTGTTAGTAATGTTGAAAGACATAAATGATTGAATTTTGGTGCAGATCGGTTTGTTCGTTTGTATGTTTGACTCATGTTTGTCATAACGTTTGTTAGCAGTATAACTCAATGAGTTATGATCGGATCTTCAAGAAAATTGCACAAGCTGTTATTACTATCAAAAGGCACGAATGATTAGATTTGGGGAGTTTATAAAAAAAATTATGGCTTCAGAGTAAATTTGACTCTTTTGCTACCGTTGCCTTGCTTGGCGGAGGTATGCACTCTCAGATTGCTCTAGTTTAGATAGTAAATACAAAAATTACGACCGGTAGTCAAATAATCTATAATTTTATAAAAAAATGTCTAAAAGTTCTGTGGCGTTCCAATAACGCCTGTGGATAGACTAGTACAAAATGACACTGGTTTATTTAGACTGTAAATACAGAAATTTCGAAAACATTGAGGTCACGTAAATCTTGTTCAAGGTTAGTGTTTTCGCTACCGGAGGCAGCCCTAGATGCCAACATCATCTTTTGAAGCTTGAACCATCACGGCATTACTTTCTTTTCAAGTTGGCATTATTACCTTCGTCAGGGAGGTTATGTTTTCGTCGTATTTGTCTGTCTGTCACCAAGCTAACTCAAAGAGTTATGGACGGATTTTAAAGACATTTTCAGGTAAGATTAGGTATGTTAGGAGGCACAGATGATTTAATTTTGCTGAAGACCCGTTCATCCGTTTGTTTGTGTGCCTCATTTTCCTCGTGCTATAACTCAAAAAGTTATAGTCAGATGTTTATGAAACTTGCATGAGTTGTAAGGTTATTACGCAGAGTAGATGACCAAGTTTTTGTAATGATCTGTTCGTTCGTTTGTCACTGTGTATGATTTTACGCTTGTTAGCACAATAACTCAAAAAGTTATGAATGGATCTTCATGAAATTTACAGGAATTGTTAGTAATGTTTAAAGCCTGGACATTAAGCAACAGCGGTTTAAGTGCTTTGCGCAGTAAAAATAGGTACGTATAGCATCCAAAATAAGCGCTTATGTTGACCAATTTAAGCATTGTACTTTAGGCGGGAAAAAATACAAAGCAAAATAAGCACCAACATTTTCCTATTATAAGCGCGTAAAACAAAAAAAAAAGACATCATTTCAAACATTTTTGGAGCTATGTCTACACGAAAAATAACTCTAAGCGGGCATAATTCGGGGCATAGACCTTCCGCGTTCCGCTCTAGGTAGGCCTAACATAAAGTAACACCCATCATGGAATTAGCTTTTTTCCCACTGTAAGCCTGCAAATTTGCCTCAATTAGTAATTGAATGTTTCGGTGATGGAATAGAAAGAACATTTAAACTTATTTTTAAAATAAGCAACTGTTGCAAAATCCAGTTAGAAATTGCAAGTGAATTTCAGTCCTTAAACGAACTCAGTCGACGTAGGCTAGCTTGAAAAGGTTTGTAAGTTCGTCGGGAAAACGGGGCTCTTTGTGTGAAAAGCCACAGGAGCCACATCATCTTGATTTTTACCTCCGCCAAGGAGGTTATGTATTCGTCGTGTTTGTCTGTCTGTCTGTCACCAAGATAACACAAAAATTTATGAACCGATTTGGACGAAATTTACACGGATTGTTAGGTATGTCAGGAGGAACAGATGATCAACTTTTGGTGAAGATATGTCCATCCGTTTGTATGTTTGTTTGTCTGCCTCATTTTCTCAATGCCATAACTCAAAAAGTTATGGATGGATTTTTGGAAATTAGCATGAGTCGTTAGGTATATAACAAAGAGTAAATGACCAAATTTTGGTAATGATCCGTTTGTTCGTTCGTTCGTTTGTCACTGTTTTTAATTTTATGCTTGTTAGCACAATAACTCAAGAAATGACGAATGGATCTTTATGAAACTTATAGGGGTTGTTAGTTATGTTAAAAGACATAAATAATTAAATTTTGGCGCAGATCGGTTTGTTCGTTTGCATGTTTGACTCATGTTTGTCATAACGTTTGTTAGCAGTATAACTGAAAAAGTTATGAACGGACCTTCAAGAAACTTGCACAAGCTGTTATTACTATCAAAAGGCACGAATGATTACATTTTGGAGTTTATACAAAGAAAATTATGGTTTCAGAGCCAATCTGAATTTTTTTGCTACAGTTGCCTCGCTTGGCGGAGGTATGCGCTCTCAGAGTGCTCTAGTTTTTTTTTTTTTTTTTTTTTGCAGAGTTGTGCCACAGAGCAAGCGTATGCAATGCAGTGTCCATGGGCGTCTTTTGTGACCACCTAGTGAATAATGCTGCATGATCCGCGCGTTTTTGTGATCACTTTTTGACGTGATTCTGATGATAAACAACCGTGATCATTGGTGAAAATTGATTGAACCGTGATTTCTCTAGCGGGCTGATCATTCATGATGAAAGAGTAATTCCAGCCGTTAGACAAGCAAAAATCCAAAATTTGAAATGCAAAATTCTAGATGTTTTCTTATATTTAAGGATAAATTGGTTAGTATTATAAGGATTATTGTATTACTGACTTCCAGAATTGTAGTTTCGTTATAGCGTGGGCACACTATCGCAAAACTTGCTGAGTCACGCAACTTTTCCCTTCGGTCGTCTCGTTGCCGTGACTACTATTTCATGGTGCTTGAATGTCACGCTAAAACTGCGCTGCATTGTAACTTTAAACTAACACAGAAGTAGGAGGCATTCTAACGCACAAATTGCTAAAAACTGCTCATAGTTTATGTATTCTTTTTATATTGTTTCCAGTCCGAGCCGAAGCCTAGGGCGCTGCAGCGAAGTCGCATACTAAGTTGCGTTGGAATGCAACTTTGGCCTACGTGTGACCACGCTCTTAGTTTTATATGTCTGTGCATGTTCAAAATGCATTAAATACTGCGAGTTCACTTATCCATTGATTTTAAAATAAACAAAAAATTTCGAAAAATCTATTCCCCACCGTCTTTTGTGTAAATACGATTGGAAGCCAAATTTTGAAAGTAGACATGGCGTCTCTGGTTTGTTTACAAAGTCAGTGGCCGTTCTTGTGCTTTTCAGTGATCACGATGATCATGATCACATAATAAATAGGTAGGTAAATGATAACTCCCCAAATTAGAAAAAGTCTCCGAACAATTTAAACATAGGCTGATTGTCGGAACAACTTAAGCGTTAGCCAATAATTTTATGCACTTACAAAAATTTTTATGCGCTATCAAAAATTTGGATGGTGTTAACAACAATTTTAAGCACTACAAAATCTTACTATTTTTTAAGCAGCTTAAGTAAAGTAAGCATTAAACATTTATTTCAAACAATATCCAGGCTCTCGTAATGTTGAAAGACATAATTGATTAAATTTTGGTTATGATCAGCTGGTCCGTTTGTGTCTCTGATTAATGTTACTTAAAATGTTAATTAGCAGCATATCTCAAAAAGTAATGAACGGATCGTCAAAAAAAAAAAATACAGAAACTCTCTATACTGTTGCAAGGTATAAATGACTAGACTTTTGTGTTGATACGGAGGGAATCATGGTTTTAGAACCAGTTTAAATTTTTCGGTACTATGCCTTGCTCTGCGGAGGTATGCGCTCTTAGAGTGCTCTTGTTATCAAAGGAAAATCAAGGTTTTTTCAGTTTTTGTGTTCTTGTTATTTGCATAGAAGATTTCTAGATAGCTGATTGACATATGTACTAAGGGTGAAAGAGAAGTACTGTATCTCCAACACATGGCATACATTCGCAAAAAATTATCGATTCGCTCATTTATTTCAACAACTTGCCAGCATTTGAATAGCAAATATTTGGTACTTACGCACATAGTAAGTAGCACACTAGGTATATACAAAAGCAATTTTGTATTCTTTTAAGAGTATCTCATAGATGACTGAATGAAACTCAGTAATTCTCATTCAACACACGTACATGTAAGTAATTCACTTCTCTGGGAGGCCTTGTGGCTTCAAAGTATGGTAATATAATAAACGTCATTAAAGAAAAATTATTATTGTAAAGATTGGGACTCTCCTTCTGCATGGTATGCGCAAATATTCGACAGGATCCCGATTTGCCAAGCGGGAATAACTGAAATAGGTGGTTGATTAAACTGTGCGTATAGGTAACACTCACCCATCTGGAACGCTGGATCGTCACACAAGAAGGCCAAAAACGATCTGGCTCCAATGAGGTTGTCCTCCAACACGGCTCGATGGTGCGGTAAGAGGCACAGCGCTGTGAAGTCGTCCACGCACTGCATGCCACTTTTGAATACTCTGAAAATGCGCACGGTTACCATTTTATTTTTACTTGATGTTTGCACATCGTTGTACTTCTTGAGTATCTGTATACGCGCATATTTATTTGTTTCGGGAAAATACTTCAGCAGAGTCGCCAAGGACTTCGAGTGAGCTGGGTCGGCGACATTCATTGTATATTTGGTAAAATATATTTTCTGTTGTAATTACTCCACAGAGTAATCTAAATTTTTAGAAACATGTGTATAATGTGCAGATAACATGTTACTAGCTGTGCTTGTGGGTAGACAAAACTGATTATGTTCTCTGAGATATTGTTTCATAAAATTCATCACCTACGAGGTTTATATATACCTATATGTTTACAGGCGTGCATTTAGAGGCAGCTTGCATAAAGCAGTAGCTTGGACACAATTGTTGGGATAAATCAAGAAACACAAACTTTTTACAAAATGGGTTAATTATAGCAGCTGGCATCGGTTACGTACACTGTGGAGAAGCCTCAGTCACCAGACTTCCATTGAGAGTGATGCTCAGGGATACCATATGTCTCGAGACAAGTGAAACGCCAGTTGGACCTCATTATCATTTTACAAATTATTTCTTACTTGAGGTGTCGCTTAATTGAGAACAGTTTTGCAGCAATAGAAGCGTAATATGATAGTATCTTCGCTTTTATGATGTTACTGATCTACTAAACCCAGCAGCCATTGATAACCCCATAAACATGCGACGCCGCACATTTGCAGTGCATTTGTCGGGCATGAATATTATTCTGCAAAAAAGTATGATATCGTTTGGGCTAACGTGTCAGTCAAGTATAAATATCGTAAACAATTACTATTCATCTATTTGAACAGCTATCGCTGCTGACCATTTTGTTCAAACAAGCTATGTGTTTGAACCACAGCTGATCAACTGGATTCCCAGAGTACAGCAGTCCGTATCGACTCGCTAGGGTCTGGATCCCCAGTGTAGTGCAGTCGATACCGACTCGCTAGGGTCTGGATTCTCTAACAGTCTAACGCATCTGAAAGTTGAGGGAACGTAGACTACACATCTGTTTATGGCTGTTACGGCTCAAATTTATTTATACGGAAAATTATGATAAAAAGTTGTTCTAACCTTCAAGCGTTGTATGACTATAACATTAATGAGATTAATAGCTGAATTCGAAAAGAAATACGAAAGCTCGAGCCGTTATGTCAGTTCATTCTTGCTAGTATCGTACACACTTACTATGATCTTAAATTTAGAAAGTGTTCGAGAATCCAGGGCAGGTGTTATAGGCCCGGCCTGAGCCAGGCAAATCATAAGATGTTGAACTCGCACTGATTTACTTACGCAGCAGTTGCAGCTGATCCTCAGTGAATGCGCATGCAAGTATCTATCATCTATGATAGATAAGTATGTATTACTTACATAGCTGTCGCAGCAGATGCGGACTGAAGAAGTATTAACTTACTTGCAGAGGAGTCGCAGTTGATCCTCAGTGTAGGGAAGTCCATGGACGGGAGCGATAGACATGGCCTGAGCCAGGCAAGAGTCCAGCCTAGCGCGGGACTGGCACAGCTCGTACAGATTCAAGTCAGTACTCGCAGTCTCGTTGGCCAAAGCGTCACTCAAGTCGGTGGCGTTGGCTGAGATCACAGCTGATCGGTGACTTGGCGAAGCGTTTAGCATAGTCGACATGTTAGTGCTGAGTGGCGTTAAGGAAGGTAAAGCGACCTGAATAAAGGAAGGTGCCACGGACGCATTTTCCTTAGGCAGGGTCAATTTAGAAAATCTTGAACGATGGTATTGCTCATCTTCCATGACACTCAGAGGCAGAGCTCGTCTTTTTTGCCTTAAAATTGCGTAACTGGTATCTGCATTTGCCGTTACATCAAGCGATGAGGCTAAAGGAAACATATTTTTAGTTTTGAAAAGAAAACTGGAGTAACTTTCGCTGTCGGTTTGATTTTTATTTATATTTTCAATGACGGCAGGGTTTATCTGTTGCATTTCCACTTTCATGCCATGCAGTAAATTCTCTAAGTTGACTGGCTTATCGGAGGATACATCGACTGTCTCAGAAACTAAGTTATTGGAGCCAAACAAACCCTGCTTGTCCCTGAATTCTTTTTGGAACCTTTCATCTGAAAGGGGCAAGTCCCGGACTTTGCTGGTGTTCTGGAATTTGTAATGCGGCAATCTGAGGTTCTTCGAAGGAACAAAAGTCTTTATTACTTGTTGAAATGCTGACAAATGTGCGTCTGTATAAAGTGGACGAGATTTCACGGATGCATCACTTAGCTTCGCAGGTTGTTCAGATGCCATCGTTTTAAGCTTTGTACAGTTCGGAAGACCTTCAGGTTGTGTACTGAGGCTCATTGGCGTTGCTTTGGAAGAAGAGACGACGGATGGAGAAAGAGCTGCATGACGACCAGATGCTCCGATTAGGGATTCTTTGTTGTCTGTTGATGCTACAGGTGCAACGGTGCAACGACTCTGACTGATGATCCACATACCTGTTACACAGATGACAATGTTAATTAGAAATCTAGAACGCCTCGTGGAGTAAAACCATCAGCAGTAAAGAGGAGGAGGGCTGGTTGTGCTGAGTCAACAGCTTTAGCATTTTTCACATCTAGGTCAGCCCAAATGGTTGCCAGCAGTAGATTGTGATGACAGCTCGATTCCTTCTGGCAGCTTTTAGGTGGAAAGATATACACGTATAATATATAAATATAGACACATACAACACGAAAACATTAACACCTCTCTCACTTAGTTCGCGGGTGATAACGAACATGTACGTACGTAGAGTCTCCGACTGTGCAGACGAACACACATTAGCTTTTCAATAGAAGAGGCTGAGATCAATTCAGAGTCTATGAAAATGTAACCCGACAACTTTGATAATAACAAGTAGGAGGCCGTTTATCCACGGAAAAATAGTCATAGTATGGCGAGATTCCATCATATATGGAGGGTTCTGACACGGTTCACTGTACCCCAATGTACGAAATAATTGGAGAAACTTTGCCGGTCTCTCCTCTTCCTAACTTACCATGTCAAATATATAGAACAGTATTTTAACAGCGAATACCTAAGTAATTTTCAAATATCAACGTGCCCATTCATACAGGAAGCACTAGTAATGTAACGACTGACATAACATGTTCCCTTCGCTAAAATATTAATTGCCTGCAACATGTTGTAAAGTATTTATGAAGTTTTAAGTTCAATAGCTACTATGCTGCTTACGCCGCCTTATATTTCAAATTCCAAGTAGATACCAGTGGTGATATACCTGTAGAGAGTAACTACATCCGGCAAGGAACTTACGCCATTGTCGAGTTTGCCTGTTTGATTATCTGTCTATCCGCATGTCACTAAGAGGAGCAGGTGATTAATATTTGGTAAAGATCCGTCCAACCGTTTGTTTGTTTGTTCATTTTTTCAGTTCCATAACTAAATAACTTATGGACCGATCGTTGCAGGAGTTGTTGCGGTAATTTTTAGGAGCGAATAACCGGAGTTTTGTGTCATTCTGCTGCTCCATTTGTTTGTTTGTCTTTGTTTTTGTACATCTCAGCAACATAATTTGAAGAGTTATGAACAAATGAACAACTCTTCATGAAATTTGTAAGCATTGTTATATATGTTAAAAGACACATATGACCAAATTTCGGTGGTGATCGGTTTGTCCGTTTGCATGTTTGACTAATGTTTGTCAAAATATTTGTGAGAAAATAACTCAAAAACTTACCGATGGATGGTCTAGAAATTGCAGAAACTGTTACTGCTTTCAATAGGCACAAATGACCAAATTTTGGCGAGGATCAAAAGTAAATTCTGGTTTCGGGACTAAATTGTATTTTTCATTAACATTGCCTTCCTTGGCGGAGGTATGCACATTATAAACCTCTTGTTATTTCTGTGGAATGTGGATGCCATACGTATGCATGCCGTATCTAGGCCCGCACTAGAGCAGCAGGCTCTCAAAGCCGCAGGTTCAACTTCCCTACCAAGTAGACAAGTACTTCTCGGCTCCTGACATGATCAGTCAGCATCCGGTCTGCTTATTGCTGTGGGTTTACTCACCTTTGCCAGCAATGGGGAGAGTTGGGAGGTGCAGATTGTCGCATGGTGCCTTCCGCCACTGGCGCCATAGCTCTTACACGATCCGTGGTCGACTGCAGCCGTATACTCCTCTTGGTCCAGTTGGCCTATACCTGCAGCACAAAGCAGTGCGTGTGGGCTTCCTAGTTGGGGTTCGGTCAAGTTGACTTTACCTTTATTAGTAAGTATATCACTTAGAATCTGAATCAGTTTATTTTTTAACTTTAGTATATCTGAGTGAACATTCTATGTTTTCATAATATCGCTCGGAAAGCTTTAAAATTCTTCCAAATACATACGGTTAAAACCAAACTGAACGCTTAAGAAAAAAACGATGTGAAAATTCTAGCATTAAAATGCGGTAATGACCCGCACATACGCCATACTCGTTCATCTTCACTCGCATTTTATTTCACATATCTATAACTTCTGTAGAAACTATAGCGCAAAATCTCTGTAATATCGTTAACACCATTGCAGTCATCCATACTCTGCATTTATCTTATTGTCTCTCTCTAAAGTCTGCAGAGGTCAAACGTCAAACAGAGAATAGCGAATTCTTTAGCAATATAAGTTCGGTGAAGCATCTTGATTGTTATATAGAAGCTTTATGTCACGTTCTCTTTCACCTCTATCTAAAGTCCGAAAAAATTACACGAAAGAGTGACAAGTTCTGTAATAATGCAAGCACCATCCATGATCTTATATTTTTATTCTGCTTCCAGTTTTACGTTTGCCGGAATTTTCCATGTTGAGCTGAGGAAAAGCTTTTAGCTAATGGACCCGTTCTTTGTCGGCATCATCTCGATGTGGTAAATAATATATGAAAAGCAATCCGAAATATCGGTCGATGGTGGTGAATTTTTTATCCAGGTTATTTCTCCTACATGAAACTCTTCCTATCTCAAATAAATAAATAAATAAATGCCTATTACAAAATACATTATCTTATTTTTTACGAGAAATGTTAACTTAGATGAAAGAAAATATGAGTTTTGATACACGCTTTGAACGTCATAAATTACATTGATGACTCTACCAGAGAGGGTCAAACGTCACTGGAGCTTAACAATAAATAGTAGACCATCTCTCACAAGGTCTACCAGGACGTTTACTCTTCTTGTTTTTTTTTTTCATCTTAAGCTATGTTATATAGAAACGATGTGCAATATTTGATGCCAGTTTTGAAAAACAGTAGGACCTATTGTATTCATATATTAGATATTATACCATATGTTGCTGTTTTGTCCTGTCAGTGTATCTTCTAAAAATCGGCCTGCTTCAGTGCTTTTTTATACCTATATTCT
>LQNS02276925.1:3727403-3740065 GCA_001587735.2 Parhyale hawaiensis | reverse complement strand
TATTCGAATCCAAAGTCCCTTCAATTTTCGCTGAATCTTTGCTTGCAGAACAAGAACGCCAGAGTGTCGTGCATTAAATGTTGCTCAAACCCAATTTCCCCTTGTTTTGAATATAACTTTTCCTTCGTAATACAGAAGTAGGAGAATCAAATGTCATAGTCTAACAGTAGAACTTGTGTTGAGATAACAATTTGTTTTTTTTTTATGCAATAACTTTCACATTGCCAGAGTCTCCTTCAGCGCGAAGATGCTCTTCTCTTCACTCGCTTCGTTTATTCTCGGTAAGTTTTACTGTGATTTCGTCCTATTGTTACTGGCACATGTTGGAAACTAATTCTTTCTTTTCAAAATTTTCAACAATATAAACCATTAAATTAGAACAATCTATAACAATGGCATGCAATAGACCCTTTAGAAAAGTACAAAGAAATATCTAGTGACGTAAACACGATAGCATTGAACTCTTCAATCCGTCCTTGTCGCTACAGTAATTGGAAAAGGCTTTGGCTTCAACAATGGCCTCTCGTTTGATACAGCTTATCCCGTGATCAAAATAACTAAGGTGGTGTTTTAAAAATAAATATGACAGCGATGGCCTTTGTGAAGGATGTAAAACACAATCGCTGCTTCGATGAGAAGTTTAATAAGAATTATTATACATATATAACAATAAAAAGGAAATAAAATTAAGCTTACTGATATGATCATGGCAGAGAAGTCAGCCGAAAGATTACTTGTACTGCATATGGCTTGTATACCTGGATCAACATAAAGTATGTTCCAAGGACACCAAAATCGAGCTTTCGGGACTTGACGTGTTCGAAACCTCAGGCAGGTGCGCTGGCTTCGACCTCCTAAATTGAATTTCATGCATTAACTCTTAATCGGTTTCCATGAAACTTCCAAACACTCAGTCTTGCTCTGTAACATGGAGTTTTCAGCCGGCTCAACGTAATCGGGATACTTCTAACACTTGAAGTACGATTCACAGTGGAAAAGCCAAAGCTTCTGCCGGAAGTTCGAGATGAAAGTAGTAACCCTGGCCGCACCTTCTACTGGGAAAAACCCACACGCACAGGTTCTTGGAGGCATATAAGACAACTGGCCCCAGAGGAGTAAGTACGGCTGCAGTCGACTACGGGTCGTCATGAACTACAGCGCCATCGACGGAAGGTTCAACGGCTTCCGCCCTCTCCCATTTCTGTGCAAGGTAAGTGCTCTTACGGTAACTGTGCATACCGAGCTACTGCTGGCTCAGCGACGCCACTTGCATCACTCACCTAGTTTGGTACTCTATCCCGCCACCCCCACTGCCATTAGTTCAGCACGCAAGGCTGCAGCTACCGTGGCGGGGTCCTGTAATCCAGCGCCCTAGAGGCTTGGTTGAGGAGTGGTCAAGCCTCGAAGGCTAAATTTCGGCCCCCAATCGAACGGACCTTCAGAGTTCATCCCAACGCTCACAGCCAGCCGTAGTTGCAGCACAGTACGACCTTTTGTCACAAAAAGTGAAAGAAGCACTGAACGCTTTGAGCCGATACAGATAAATTGCGTGCAAACGTACTGTCATGGCAGAGCCCAACACCTACATTGTTTTGCTTTTCTACAGTCGGCTATAAAAGAAATTTGTAATGGGAAAAATTTATGCTCGTGCTTCTCCATGCACTGGTGATGAAATTCAATTTAATTCATGTTGATATTTCTACACAGAAATGCTCTTTGTTTGCGCGCTTGCAATCCTCACTTGTCCTGAAATGCATACATAAATGCTAAATAAACGCGCCAGAGAAAAAGAATACTTGCAGTGCCGGTAGCGCAGCGCAACTTCCCTCGTCAAGAGTCGAAGAGGCAGTATAAACCCATTGGTGAATGGCCCATAGCCCTCAGACACATGCACAGCTCCCTCTGCCCTGCAGCAAGCTGTAATGAAGGAGGCAGAAAAGTAGTTGGAAGTGAATGACCCTCTCATAATTGGTGGTGTGTAGGTAGATCCTGGGGCACAGTCGTAGCCGACTAGGCCTTGCTTGCGATACCGCTTCAGTTTCCTCTCGTGCTACTGCATCGAAACCTCGGTGCTATAAGTGTCGGGTGAATATTGCGCCAGCGACAACTGCCATTTCGTTTTTTCCGCAGAAACTGGGCTCGTGATTTAAAAGGGTTGACACAAACCGTCGTAGGTTTCTGTCAGCTGACAAAATCCTCTGCTAGGTCCCGTACGGCAGCTCCACAGTATTGTACATGTCCTGGATGGTCAACTTGCGATTTTCCAGGATCGCATTCTTTAGAGCAGTCACAGTATTCTGCGTCATACCTGTTGATAGCCGTACTATGAGGTAACATCCTAGACCAAATAGTTTACAATTTTTTAAACGTTCAAACAGTTCTAAATTTGACTCAAATTGACTATGACCTAAAGTTTCTTCCCAAATTCTTGCTCCGGTGTTTGATGTGTTTCTGGAGCGATTATAAGACAAAAGTTTATACCGGCACATTGCTCTCAGAAAGAATCTACGCATCGTTAATTTTGCATATCACAAAACAATTGGAAAATATGTACGAAAGCTATCCGCGACTGCCAAGCCTAAAGCCACTTGAGGCACGGACTCCCAAAGTGTATATGAAGTAGTATCTGCATGGCGGCTTTCTGACGAAATAGATAGACTGCATGGACTAGACAGACATTCTCTGAACATTTGGGTGACATCCCACAGCATTATTAGTTTTGCTATATGATAATCTTATATACTAGAGGGACCCGTGGAAATTCCACGGTTTTCTCTTACTATCATTGTTTAACCTGAGGCAGCGCTTCTAACTTAACCCACCCCGTCTAAAGTAATGTCCGCCGCTTAGTCCCGTCTACAGTTACACAGTCCGTCTACCTTACAGCTCGTCTAATTTCATTTAGTATTCTGATCTTTCCTGTGAATCTCGCATCTGTTCTGTCAGCAAAGATTTCACACTTGTGTACGACGGTACTTCTTGCATTGTTCTACTATGTATTTGCACGCCTTTTCTAAGCTCTGTTTGCCACAGTTTACATATAATTTAGCCCTTTATAGTGTTATGCATTTTAATTTTTTGTCTGGGCACCCGATTGTTTACACTATTGCGGGACGCGTGGATATTGATCAGTAAGCGTTATTTGATGCGATAGCTCTACAACAAAGTACAGCGGACTCGGTCTATTTCTTCATTCGCAGTAGCGTAACCCTCTGTTCTCCGGATGTCATTGTTTTTCATTAGACATCGCACATTCGTTTAAAAATATTACTTCAGAGTCGAAATGTTCCGCTCTGTGCTCTCGCACAGTATCCTAGCTACGCATCTGGCCCTGTTAAGAATGTCATCCGCTACCAGCAAAGCGAGCAAAATATGTGACCAAAAAAATGGAAAGCGGTAGATATGATATGGGTCAAATGATCTTCATGTTTATACTTCGAAACTGACTGAAAAAATTTTCAAGAAGAGAAAAAGAAGGCAGCCATGATTGAACTTCCTTCATGCGAACACCGGAGCTTCTTTCAAGGTGAAGTTTCCCCTCCCTAATACTAAAATGCGTAACGTGTAGATACAAGGACGGACGGATGGAACCTCAAACTGAATTATAATATAGATTTCTGATTTTTTATATGTTATATTTTATACAAGCGCGTCATTAAATCATTCTTATTGTATATCCACACTAAATGGCTATATTTACACTCAAACAGGGTACAAATCGTTCTACTGACAGTGGATATCCTATGTACATGTGCTTTCTCGATGCTAAGACTGTATTTGGCAGAGTTCACCCCTGCTCTCTATTCAACTATATGCTTCAGAAACAAATACCCCCTTATATTGTTAAAACTCGAAGATATTCGTTTCAGCCTCAGAAATGCTTTGTGTATATTGTTAAAACTCGAAAGTATTTGTTTCAGCCTCAGAAATGCTTTGCAAAATGGGGAATGGCAATGTCATCACCGTTCGGTATAACTAGCGGCAGACGATACGGAGGTATACCGGGCCCTCCCCAAGTCTCTTTAAATCTTCATTAATTGTATCCACGCCCCACTGAGAGCAGCTGGAGTGGGGTGCTATATAAATGGTAATGAAGTAAATGCGTTCAGTTATGCTGATGACATGGTCATTACCTCTCCCCAGTCCAGGTGACTACAAAAACTGCTCTTAATTTACGAGGATGAGGCTAGAAACTATCTATTAATATAGTACTGTTAAAACTGCCTGCATGTGTATTAAACGTGGGAGAAATAACTTTCCCACCGATAAAGTTACTTGTATCAATGGTGGTGATCTCAATGATGTGGATAGTGTCTCTTACATGGATCATAAATTCAAATATGATAATCCTGAAAAAAAAACAAAATATCGAGAAACAAACACGAACGCCGCACAGGCAACCTGCTATTCAAGAAGTTTGATCACTGCTCTGAGGAGGTCAAACGCCAGCTGTTTTGGAGCCATTGCTATCCCTTGTAGCTACTATAACTCGCTTTGGTCGAACTTTAAGCAGAAATCTGTTGGACGCCTGCGTGTAGCCTATAATGGCATAGTTCGCTGGCTGATACACGTGCCTGTGCCAACTTGTGCAAGTTTGGTATTTGCTCAAAAGTATGCCGAATGTCTCAAAGACAGGACAATGAAATGTGCTCTCAGTCTTCAGACCAAAACCGAAAAACCTGATAACACCTTACTCAGGGTGATTCGTAGGGGTATTGGCTACAGATTATCTAAAGCAGTGGTTCTTAATCTGGGTTCGATCCAACCCCAGGGGTTCTGTAAGTTAGTTTTAGGGGTTCGGCGATTTGGTTCGCCCCACTAGTATGATTCGTGATGCCACGCTCTGTTTGCTGGTTTCGTTTTCTGAACACAGTGATTTTGTGTGTAGATGATAGCTATATGGCACAGTTTGCGCACTAATACATTATATGATTATACACATTTGCTTTGAATTTGAAGAAAAACAAAAGGGCATTTTATTTTTCTTCCTACGAAATGTTCGATGAATGTATGTATGTATGGAACTTGGAGGGTTCGGTACTTCCAAAAAGGTCAAAAACCACTGATCTGAAGCCCACAGCAGACGATAGTCTTTTGTCCTGTGTTTTCACTTCACCGCGTTCGAATATTTCGCATTATCCTAGCAAACACGACTGTGAGTCTACCAAAAATTTCGATAAAATGTTTATCGTCGTATTCTCTGGCTTAGCCCACGTCAGTAGTGCACTGTCTTGTATTTTCCCCAAAATTTAGCGAATATCGTTTCCAAAAGCAGAGTTCTTTTTTAAAGTTTATGCCCACAACAGCAGCATGCCATGCGTGCCTGACTCATGTGCTCGAGGTGCCGAGTTCAAGCGACAAGCCTGTCACGGGATCTTTGTCGCGTCCGGCGCGCTGAGTCGGCAACTGTTTGGTATGCGGAAGCTGAGTGGGGGCACTTGCCTGACCAGGAATGGGAGGGTGGGGGCTCGGGTCGTTGAACCTCCCGTTTCATCGCCATAGTTCTTAGCGACCCGTGGTCAGCTGCGGCTCTACTTACTCCTCTGGGGCCAGTTGGTCTATATCTGCAGCACGAACCAGTGCATGTGGGTTTCCCAGGGAAGGGTACAGTCAATTTTGACTTTACCTTTACTTTATAGACAGAGCATTGCGTTCGAACGCTGTGAAGTAAAAACACAAGACAAAAGACTATCGTCTGCAGCGGGCCTTACATGTACAACCGATGGCAGCTCATACTGTTACCAAACTGGAGCCAAAAAGTGGACCGAAATTCAGTGTAGTTTTTAATAATGATAGAAGCCGGTCTTTGTTATCACCCGCGAACGAAGTGAGAGAGGTGATAATAGGTATTTTGGTTGATGATTTAAGTTTGTATATATGGTTCACCCAATTAGTGATCGAAGGAGTTGAGCAATGTTAATAATTGTTTTACAGGGAGTTTGGTGGGTTGACCTAGATGTGACCCATGCTAAAAAATTAGGCCAGCTGGCGATAAAAAATGACGGCGTTAAATTTGCCTCCATTGCGGCAGATTGTCCTACGGCAAGAGGCATTCCATTTTTCTTATTTTATTATTAAGGAGATCATGCTACGGGGGCTGTGCCCTAACCTTGTTGGACACAGCATCCATACGAGAAACTAGGATAAGCTGGTCATAAAAAATGACTGCGTTGAATTTGCCCCCCCCCCCCCGCGGGTGATGGTCTCAAACCACGAGGCGTTCTAGTTTCTACTATAACTTTAGTGAAAAGCTGTGCCTCAAGCACTTACACAATATCCCTATATGTACCCAATATTTTCTTTCATTTTTATTAATTAAAATATTATTGCAACACTCTGTGAAACTGCATATTAGTCAAATTTGTACAATTCTTCGCTGCATCAGTGAAATCAAACTCTTCCAGATTTTCTAATGGTGCACTGTGCTCTTAACGATTTATTCGTATTACTTGCCATGAATAAATTATCTTAGAGGTTAACGGTTCTGTAAGAGAACAAGTTTCGACACTTCTTTAGGCAGTGTGGAACTACAGCACTCTCTACTTGCAGTCCACACTATCGCTCTTATCAAAACGAACGTGTCGATTTTTTTTTTCTTTGCTACCAAAAATAAATATCCTTCATCACGTGTCGGTAGCCATCTCCTGCTACATCTGGAAGGCTAAAAATCCGTATGAAGAACTGTGCAATACTCTTTTTTATGTTAGACATGATCCTCTTTTGCAAATAATGCCGTATATTTACTACTCATTTCTGCAAAAAAAAAAAAAAGTAGTGCTAAGACTGTGATCCACAGAGTTGATAAGTCTCTCAACTTTCTGAATTAATTTTTATAGTGAAGTCAACATAATTTATCCCCTGTGACAACATCTCAGCGAAATTGATTTAGGTTTTCAATCTTATGTGCTTCTATCTGGGGGTAGGCGCCTGCAGCCACTTGTGGGCCAACACAGGAGTAAAACAAACGGAAACCGCAGTACTTCAGTCTATGTCTCGACCGTAGTTGGTCATACGAGATCGCAAGGGCCCACCTCCGGTCCAGTCTAACCACCCACTAAACCCCCATGAATTTAAAGTTATGATGTTCGTTTATTCCGAATTTGGTGAATAAGTTGCCCTAAAATTACTAGCCGTCTCCTGCAAAAATTTGAAGCAGAAACCTCAATTTTGTGCCATTGTCCTGAAGAATTACTCGGTCTCAGTGCGTGTATAAGGAACGTGCAAAAAAAAAAAAAAATTCTTTGCATGTTGAATTAATTTTATTGCTGCCAATGCAATTTATTTCCATAGTAGTTATGTTTGAGATTCTACAATAAAACTTTATACATATATATCGGTATTTTTTTATTCGTTGGAATAGAGGACATCCAGGTTCCATACTTGTTAAGGTGTTTTTCAAAACTTCCACTGGATTTTTATTATTTATAAAAATCCAGTGGAAGTTTTGAAAAACACCTTAACATATATATCGGTATTTATGATACTGGGTATGAATTCAAACCTCATGGATTAAGGTACTGGGTAAATTAAAGTTAAATGGATTAAATAATCTCACTTACAGTGTTTCAGAATAAAAAATACCATAACTTTGCTTCTGACCTAATGTTTTAAAGTGTCAGGCATTTTTCTTACGGACATCAGCTATCGTTACAGAAAGCCGACTTAATCTTTCCCCGGCTATCTTAATGGACATGAAACGTTGAATGACAACAGTACGGGCAGAGCCTCTTCTCTTGAGCGGTATCCTTGAAGCACTGGGGGGATTATTGTTAAGTGAACAGATTACGTCCCCCTGGCAGTGACACTTGAATTATCAGAGCTTACTGTGTTCATGACACCTGCCCATCAGCGATATAAACTAATAAATTTATATGATGCGTTACTTCTTCCTTAGAAGAATGAGCGTTAATGCACCCAGCTGGTGTGTACAGTGTTCAGCATAATTACAGTAAAAGGTATTAATTGGTATACTTTAAGTCGGGTAAATACATGTAAATAAATAAAATTTTAATGGTGTTCTATGCCTCTTTCACTCATCGGTGGTGTTAAGTATTGAAGAATCACATACAGCGGATATATTGCCTTTAGGCATCTGAGCATAATTTCGTAGGTTACCCGCTTCTACTAGCTCCATCACCGATAGAAAGTATTTGGACAGTGTACGGCACATACACTATCTTTTGGATTCGAGAAATTGTTTATTTTTAGTCCATTTATAGAAATCGCATTAGGCAAGATGCTTCAGTTAGAGAATATAAAAAATTTAAAGTCAAATTCGCCGTCAAAACGAAGTTAGCTCTGAGGGATGCTTGTACCATAAGGTTTTCTTTACTTTCTAAGATACTAGCTCGTTGCCATCTACGCTTTTCTGCATCGAAATAATCAAAGTTCGGTAAACACGGATAGAAAATCAGTCAGCTGAGCGTGAATATCTATAGGGCGTGCTCAAGAGGCGCTAGCTAGCTATAAATGCACAGAAAATGTTCATGGATCCATTGGTAAGATAATTATCTGTTGCATAAAATGAGATAATCATTATAAATTGTTCATTTTTTGTAGAGCAGCATATCGATTCCGATTTGACACCATGTGTAACTCGTTTGCAAATCTCACGCTGAATGTCCTATTATTGCGAACTGGTTTTATATATAAAAGAAGCTTTAATAGTATAATGAACTGAAAGCCTTCACTTGATATAGAGCTCCATGATATATTAACGTCATTCATTGCTATAAACACGTAGCTTCTTTAGAACGGCAATCACAATGACGCATCTCGAGAGCACATGCATCGCGTCAGTGTGTAAATATCTACGGATAATTGAATCATTATTTAAGTATCTTCGCATATGACGCTTTTAACAGTCCACACATTTGTGTGAACGTAGCCTATACCTAGTAGTGTTATTTCATCTGTAGCAGTAATAACTTTTACACTGAAGGGTTAACACAATGGTGCCTAGAAGGATGAGTTTTAATTATTAATTACCGTAGCTAATGGTTTTGGAAGATGAACCAAATTATCAGTGAGAGGTTTTAGATTACAGCGTAATCGGCTTCTGAGGTTTGTCCCTAGTTCTCTTTCGCCAGAGGAAGTCATTTTCATCAACGCTCTTCCTATGGAAAATTGACGCTGTCTTTGATTGCAAAGTCTATTGCAAAAGGGTCAAACATCAGAAAACGAACTCTTCAGCAGCACATTGCTTGAGTAGGAACGAAACTGTGGCTTGGAATAGAGCAACTGATTGGCAAAGAAAGCAGATTATCTTACTTTATTGTTTGTCTGAACATACTACGGAGCTTTTTAATTTATGTAGAAATATTGCGAGGATGGAATTTTGTTTATCGTCTATTATGAACACTAACTGATTGATGTTCTCCCCTCATAGTTGAAAAAATAAGACAAAATTTTTACATTCGATTGCAACAGTAATTGCAGTTATGCTTGATACACCTAATCCAACAGCAATTTCATCAATTCTAAGAGCCTGAATTCATGATAAATTCCATCATTTCTCACCATGTAAAGAGCTGCATCCTCTCTAGGAACAAACAAAACATATCCGCGAGTCTAACATTCATTTGATCAGAAGCCGCAGCGATATTTTTAACAAGCCTCAATGCTCTTTGGAAAACACAGCGCTATTTTTAAGAATATGCAATTCAGCATTCGATGCAATAAGAGAATTTTACGCCAACGCTCAATATGCGCCACTTTTCCACATCGGTCGATAATTATATGATTATTCGCTCATCGTAATACAAAGCATTTGACTTTGAAGACCACGATTTTTCAAGATTAGCTAATTGTACTTTTTCATTTACAGTTGATTTGCAGTGATGGATAGAAAAGAGTTGCAGAATGTGGTATTTCTGAGAGCTGAGGCAGTGGCTCTCAGAAATAATCCCCAGAAACAGCGGTGTCATACGTTTTC
Organism: Parhyale hawaiensis; assembly: GCA_001587735.2. Taxonomy (NCBI): domain Eukaryota; kingdom Metazoa; phylum Arthropoda; class Malacostraca; order Amphipoda; family Hyalidae; genus Parhyale; species Parhyale hawaiensis. The sequence continues at coordinate 3,730,131 of LQNS02276925.1, read as the reverse complement.
GCTCCTCTTCAGGCTAAAAAAAGCTGGAATGCTGTAAATAATGTATTACTAATCGCGGTTCATACTGTTGTGCATCAACAGTAGACTGTTGTTATTACTTGAAGGGAAGCCGTGCAGTTTTTTCGCACAATTTTGGGGCTCTGCTCTGAAGACTATATCCTGAAAAGGCCCAAATATTTATTTATGTGTCAGCACCTCAGAGCAAACAAAGCTTTCCAGTCGAGTTATAATTACCAAAATTTAGTCATTGCCGTCTTTTTGAGTTATGTTGCCAAAAAGGATAGGCGGCCATACAAATAAATAGTCGGACGTGTCTTCGCTAAAAGTTAATCAATTATCCTTCCTAACATACCTAACATTACCTGTAAATTTCATAAAGATTCTTCATTTTTAAATTTTGAGTTATTGTGGTGACAGACAAACAAACAAACAAGCTAACAGGCAGACTTACTCCGACAAAAACATAACCTCCTTGGCGGAGGTAACAAGTGTGATTAATGGACGATCTACCAGCAATTGGTTATATTAATCCTCGTTTGTGCATTTACTGCCATTTTGGAATACGCGTTCGATTAGCCACATAAGTTCTTCAGTCGTCAAAATAATTGCGAACAAATCCATACGCAGAAAATGACGGTAGAAAATGACACATGGGTTTTCTGAATAGCAGATATCAGCTATTATGGTCGCCCTACCAGTGCGCCACTCTGCTGTCACATCTATAGTTTGAGAAGCCATGCATGCTCTGGCAAGCCAAAAGATTTTAGGTGGCATCGATTCGCGCGCCGAAGGCAAGTTAAGCTAAACCCATCGGGCTTGACTTGTCTGAAACTTCAAATCCGAGCGTTGGTTTTACCATTTTTAATGATATTGTATGGGAAAGAAGCAGCCCGACTGCTGGCGAGACAACTGAAAACTGCATTTTATGGATCAGTTTTTATTCTGTAGCTAAGCCAAGGGTAATAAATAAATTAGGGGTTAGCGCCTGGAACTTGCGCCGGAAGAGCAAAACCGACGCACCTGTCGGAAGTTCCGTAGAAGTCTAATCTGTTGGGTTTTGCTTTATATTATCAGATCACTCTCACCTAGTTGTTGTCACTTGATGTCACCCTTTATCCATCTCGTACTTTGTGCCTTGTTCAGTGCCTGTCGCAGAAAGTTTCAGACTCTGTTAGGATAATGTCCTTGGGATATTTCCGTCTCTCTTGCATCAAGGGCTTCTTCCAGGAAATCTGCGCATTTTATCTCTCGCTCGCAGCCGTTGTCGCTTTACGTGAAGACGACATGACGCAAGGCGTGCATATATTTTCACCAGTTGACGTACGTCTTTTTTTTTTTTTTTTGTTAAGCCCTTTCGCAGAATTGGTCCTCCATACTTTATTACTCCTGTTGCCATTAACACGGTGTATTATTTCCTTTATTATGCCCGTAGCCCTTCTACCGCTGCTCTCCCCCCCCCCCCCTGTGTGATATTTTCAATTTCAACTATCAGGAAATTTGAGGGCCGCTTTTCACTTCGGTAGAGCAGTAGAATCAGTTTTCTCCTGCTGGTAGAACTCGCAGCAATATTAAAGCTAATATTCAAATTGACCGGCAGATTTAGTTAATATCTGGTGCGTGTTTCGACTGTTTCCAAGATACAGTTAGAATGGCTCAGGAAGCAAAGAGCGTAACGGGAGGACTCACGAAAAATTAGCACCAAGAAGTGACGTCATCATCGAGGAATTTATGGCCGAGCAGCATAGGAGTATTTTAACAAATTTAACCAGAAAAATCGTCTGAAATTGCGAAACTCATCTCTATCGTATAAATAAATGAAGATAACATGTACTAATTTAGCAATTATCTATAGAAATTGCAGTGTATGTTGGTGGAATCTTTCACAGCACTAGCGCCGAAGTTGTTCCCTCTCGGCAACCTGATTTACCTTCTTTTTCTTGACTGAAGCATTATTTACGCTTCATATTCAGTTCACAGTGCACTTCACAGAATATATATATATTCCTTACCAGCAAATATAAAGACCATTATAGCCAATTCTGTACGCGAGAGAAACCACAGTAACAGTTAGCCTATTGCTCGAACTTACTGTACTTGGCGACAACATTTTTCGGTATTTTGCAGCTAAAGTAGCTGGCCAGTCATGAGCGGGATATTGAATGAAATAAGTCGAAAAAATACGGCGATATGGTCAAGAAAACAATATACGAAGGCCTGAGGTCCCACACCTAAACACTTCGATTCGTCGATGTGATGTAAATTTGCTACATGCGGTCACGGCTATGTTTTATTTCAGTCCTATTGAGTCCTCCCGTTGGATTCTTTGCTTCCTGGAATGGCTATACTCGTATGTAGGGTCTTGGCCGACGCTTCAAGCATTACAATAAATGGACAGTATAACTAAAGCGATAAATATACACTTAGCTTTTTGAAAGTGTATGACTATATTATTCTAAAAACCCTTCGTGTCCCTCCGAGATATCAAAATTGAGATCCCCAGGGTATCATGACTTCAAGGCTAAGAACTTTCCTCTACTTTCTGGAGCTCCTTTTTTTTCAAGAACAGGCTGGTCTTCAATTAGAACACACTTACCGCCTATAGAATATAGGTATAAAAAAGCACTGAAGCAGGCCGATTTTTAGAAGATACACTGACAGGACAAAACAGCAACATATGGTATAATATCTAATATATGAATACAATAGGTCCTACTGTTTTTCAAAACTG
>LQNS02276925.1:3610115-3621965 GCA_001587735.2 Parhyale hawaiensis | reverse complement strand
CGGCTCACACCCTTCCGTCGTTGTCCTACCTTCTCCTGTGTGGCCAATCGTTAGAGACATTGCTACTTCTTCGTCTCCTATCAGCTTCCGCTCTGGCGCTATTTGCTCCTTCGTTAATCGTTGGTATCTCACCATGACGGAGTGGATGAGTTGAAACGCCTGTATTGTGTGAAATAATTATTGTTATACTCCGCCAGTGTTTCCAAGTATCAATTAAGTGTGTGTCCCATCTGATGTGCAGTTGCAGTGCAGCAAGGCAGTGGAGACTGTCCCGGGGCAGCTGGTGCAGTGCACTGCCGTCCACACCGAGCTCTTGACCGTCACTGCTGCTGTGCCTTTCTTGGTGTGTTGCAATTCTGTGTAACTGCTAACGTGCATTACTGTAGCCGAACAATTTCGCTTTCATGAGGGTAACATATCGTGAACACTCGTAATTTGTTAGCTATCGATTCATTACTTGCAATCGTATTAGTAATGCAAAAAGGAGAGGCCGGCTGTTATCCCCGCCATGCGTGGCTTAGCTTTGCCTTCTCCTTAGGGATAACATTGTGTGCACTACACTTGGAAGGCATAAGATAGCTTTGCCTATCCTATGGGGACCAGCCCACCCAGGGACCACTTATGTTACCTTAGCTAGGCCTTCGCGACGTCTATCTTTCACGTCCACTTTACGGCCTTCCATTTTCATAGTCCAAGTTCCTTTTCTTTCACTACTTGCTGTGGCCGTGCGCATTGATCCAGTGTGGAACGCCCTAGTTTTGCGCTCCGCGTTTCTCTTGCTTGCTCCGTCACTGCGATGTGGAACAACGAAGCCCATTAATAGCAGTAAGAAAAATGCTGCAAGCTGGACACGAAAAAATGAAATCCCGAAGGCTAAAGAACCGACAGGATCATCACGGGAACTTAGATAACTCCCTAGACATTGAACGGGTGAACCTAGCTATTGGAGCTCTGCCCTCCTCAGGGGACGTAGGATGGGCCAACGGCCATAGGGTTAAATTAGTTTGGTTCGCCCATCCTATGCTATGGGGAGCTCTATCTGGGAATGGACCCCATAGGTCTCCTTAACCAGGCCTGCGAGGCGTCTTTCCTTCGTGCCTATTTTGCTACGCACCACATCATGCTCCTACTGATGATGTTTTTCATCACTTCAGAGTAGTCTCGCTCATCTTTCCCGACTTGCTGTTCACATACCTACGCATTTATCCTATGTGTGACCTCGCTCATGTGTGACCTCGCTCATGCATGTTTTCCACGTTTCTATTGGCATTCCATAAGTAGCTATATACTAAGTATTATACAATTGACATTCATACTGCATGTTCCTGAGTTCTTGCTCTTAAATCATCTTTGTTGTGTAATCAGAGCCTTAAACCGTTCAATACAATAAAAATAACTACTAAATAAGTAATGTTGTCCATTAATTGAAATGATTTATTCTAGGGCTTACTTGATATATCCGCGATGTGTACGGCAGGTTGAGGTGTTGTGCGAGAGCCTGCAGACGCCTCAGGAGCCCACCATTACCGCCATGCCCTCAGCACCCTGCAGTGTGCGGGTGGGCCAGCCCTTCCTGGTGACGGCGCGGGTCTCCAGCACCTCCCATGTGCCTGTCGTGCTCCACTCCTCCAAACTTATGCTCGTAAGTGCGCTTGCTGTGATGCTTGCATCATATTTTATCTTACATTGTTCGTTTGTGCTTATGTATGAAAATGATCAATGTTTTTTAGTAAAAGTTACAGTGAAACATTGTGTTACGTTTTGTGGAAAGTCATGTCGCTATCATTTTCACTTCGATATTATGTCCCAGTATTTATTATTATAATTGTTTATATTAGGTATTTATGAGGTGTGATATGTGCCTTTCAGAATGTGATATTTGAGGAAGGATTTTGAGCTAAGAATTGACTTGGGATCTCATGTTATGCTTTTGAGGCATTGTAATCCTCTTCTCCAGCAATATGTAGGGAAAAACGTTTCGTTTTTAGCTAATTTTTCGATTTTGGTTGTTAAATTTGATGCAATAGCGACAGCTGTACTACGTTAGCTAAACGAGTACAATATTAGCGAGTTAACTACTTCAGGAATTGACTTTACGCGCCTGCTTTAACTCAATTTCCACTCTTTATATCAAGCTTGCAGAATTGGAATAGTAAGATTAGGAGGTAGTTTTAGGTGAATAAGTTTGTGGTCAGAGTTGGCCTCATGTTGGTCGCAGGAGTCGGCGTTGGGCCACCTACCTTCCCTCTCCGCATCCTTTGTTGCCATTCATTGCATCTTTACGGTCTGTCAGCCTAAGGACACAGTCGTACACCGGACCTCATAATTTGTTTGTAGACCAACATCGATCAATTGCAAATATATTCGTGGCTTTGTTGCCTTGTGCTTGCAACGCCTATTTAAATTTAATTTCCGCGGAACAAGTTCGTCAACCAAAAGTATAATGTTTGAAAGCAGTTGTTTGAACCCAAGAGGACTTCAACGCTGAAGAGATTTTAGGATTTCAAAGCTAGTGAAGCCTCTTTATCGGCTAAAACTCAGGGTTTCGGAGGGAGGAGAGTTGGTGCTACGAAATTGAAGGCTTTTTCCTATTACAATATTATCATATTATTTGCTGGATTTAGAACTTGAATCCCATGATCTGCAGGTGGTCGCTATATTCTTTCGCATAATATTTAGAATGCACACTGTCATGCTATCAGTTTCAGAGACGGAAAAGTTACGTAGACCGTATTGGAATCGAAAGGTACACTTGTCACCCTGTGAATGGGAAGCATCAAGCAATGAAATGTTGACCACCATTTGGTTGATTATTAATTATATATATATATGTATCCATTACGATCGTCTCAATGTATCATTTGGTTAAAAAATGAAATTTATGCTTTGGTGCTCGTGCAGAGCCCAGGAGTGCAGCCGTACGGTGGGAGCGGCAGCAGCTGCAGTGGATGTCTGTCCCAGTGTCAGCTGCTGACGGAAGAGGAGGCCAGTGACTGCTTCGGTCTGCAGGTGGCTGCGTGCACTGCGCCTCAGCTGCAGTTGGGGCATTTCTTGCTGCACTGGAGCAGGTTGGTGCGCTCTACTGGTGCTGGAATTGTTTTGCTGCAGTGTGGTGTGCTGCACTCGCGCTTTTTAGAACTTAGTGGACGTAAATTCAGGTATTTGCATATTACCTAAGTGTATCATAATATGTATTGTCTTTATAGATCCACTGCGGATATATTATGTTCGATAATTTTCAAAAAGAATTATGTCACGCCATTAAGCAGTTAATGCATTCTCCGGGTCCCCTCTTCACCAGGCGCAGTGACGACAACAAGTCTGCCAGCCCGCCGGTCACCATGACTGTTGCCCTGCCCACCGTCAGCGTTACAAGCGAGAGCCTATTGGTGGAGGGCAACGTGCCCCCCTACTGCTATCTCCACTCGCCTACGTCCCTGCTCTACACCATCACCAACCACTCGCAGTACAGCATAGAGTGCGTGGTGACCATGGAACAGTCCCAGTGCTTCATGGTGGCTGGTAACCAGCAGGTGGGTTTCCGGACCGTACTGCAACGCTGTAGTTCTTGAGAACTAGAGAGAAGCTGCTCTCCAATTTGTCGCGCTTCAGACGCTCTGTTCCCTCGATTACAAAAGTGTCGTCGAATGAGAAAATTTTTTTTTATTACTGTGACGATGAACCTCTGCCACAATACTGGCAACTGCAGGATAAGTGTCTAAGTAGCTCTTGCTAATTGTCTTCGAGCATTCTCCAGGCATGCGAATAACTACTCGCTTATGTTATTGGTTAGTAAGTATTAAGCTAGCTTGACTAGCTCTATGTTACTCCAAAATAGATCAGTACGCCTACTAGTGCTGTTATAATTTTTATGTTATTATAATTTCTCAGATATTATTTTCATGCGGAATCACGACCTTCAGAGGAATAGTCTGGCAAACCTTATCCTTGTCAGAATATTTTGAGACCCCACGGCCCCAGGATTTCATGAGTGACTTTTAGGATGGGGATGTTGCATTTGGCCTCAGCTCTTGTTGAGAAAGTTAAAGTTTGTTGGGATCAGACGGTTTTTTTTTACTTCCTCTTTTGCTCAGTGAGGTGGGTGGACTGCCGATCGAGGTGGCCGGCCTTTTTCGCGGGGCTCCTATCTGCTCCCGTGCTGAGGTCCCCGGAAGGGGCCGTCCACACTTTTGCCACCTTTCTGTAGTCACTTCTTTTCGTTTTTCGTCTTTTTGAGATTATTCTGCGCCTCGTTTCTCTGCCCGTAGTAGCGCACGTGGCCGACTTGAGACAAGTAATGTTCCATTGAACACTTGGTTGTCTGTGGTGTGCTCACCCCACGGTGGCCATACCGAGCGAGCCTCACTGCTGGAATCACACTTTATTATGGGTGCGGTGATTGACCCAGGAAGATGCTATTACTACTATTACCATACGGAAGCACGTTGATTTTTGTGTACTATGTAGAATTTTTGCCCAAGTAATTAATTTGTTAAAATACGTATATATCAAATTCAGCATGAACGTCTGAGGCCCGCTAGTTCAGTCGTGTTCTGTCAATTAGGGGGCATAAGAATAAAACGTTACGACACCTCTTCATTCTCTATGTTCTTGACCCCGGTCTGATGCCTGTCTTGTACAAAACGTAGTCAACCTCAATACGGAAATATAATTTCAGTATTCCCACGCATAAATGAACTCTTCTTTTGTCTGTTGCGTACCGAAAACATGAACTGTATTTCAGATGCGGGCGGTTTGTATTCCATCAAGGTCTTTTTCACTAACAAAGCGTTGTATTGTCGCCCGTGCAGTAATATTAATTGAGGAAAAAGAAGGAAGAAGGAGTTTGTGAACAAAGTTTAGTTTCCTCTATTTTGCTGATGCCAGCGTCATTTAGACATTTTAGTGACTAACGTCATACGGATTATGACCGTTTTTCCCTTATCCAATTCCAGAAGGGGAAGGGAGAAGTAGAAATAAAACACGACGCGAGTTATTCTGTAGTGTTGATATTCGAATTAAAACGCCCTCCTGTCGCTTTCCTCGGTACTAGTAGATTTATTCTGTTGCTCCGATGATCTCATTTTGGGGAAATTTTAAGTTCCAATCAACGGAGTTTATGGAGAAAATGACGGTGCGTTATTATCACCCGCGAACGAAGTGAGAAAGATGTTACTGTTTCCGTTGAAGATTTAAGTAAATTCGTGTGTCTCTCCACCCAAAAAGTGGTAGGAGTTGAGCAGTGTTCATAATTTCTGCAGGGAGTCTTGGGGAGGGGGGAGGCGGGGGTTGCCCTCGATGCGACCTATGCCAAAAAAATCTGAATTAACTGGCCATAAAAAATGACGCCGATGATATTTGCTGTCCACTCAAAAACAGGCAGAAGGAGTTGGGCCATGTGACCCATGCCCCCCCCCCCCCAAAAAAAAAAAAACTNAAAAAAACTAGGACTAGCTGGCCATCAAAAATGACGTGATGAAATTTGCTCCTACCACGAGTGATGGTCTTGCGCCACGAGGCACTCTAGTTGTTGAGTAATTTTTATTGTATTCTCTATGGCTTTTCTGAGTTTGTCTGGCATACGTTTATCTAAAGTGACGTTTGTATGGGCTCAGTATCTCATAGTAATTTTAGCTTCAGCATGAGTTTTGAGACTCGGCCGGTATTTTCCAAGAAATTTTTTATGTGGTTCCAGCTATGTTCTGCGAGATTTAAATCTTATTACAACTTTCATTGCGAAATCAGGGAATTTGCAGTTAAATATTTTGAATCTGACATGCGGATAAAAACTTTTTTAATTGAATGGCATCCTTGCATTGGAATAGGTAGCCTTGATGCTTCTAGGACAGTCGTAAACTTGATGACTTTGCAATTTACCGTTGCCAGAAAATACGACATTAAATGCTATGTAGAATAGGAGGAAGTTGTGAAAATGCCATTGCTGGAAAATCCCCAATCTAATATTAAAAGTGTAACGTCCGATGGAATCTGGAAACAATATTACAAGTATACAAACCCACTAGCTGGAATTTTAGTATGTAACTATTGTATTTTGTGTGGAGTCTCAAAAATCGTTGCCCACTGAATTTTTTTTTTTAAATTGCCAATTTTTTGCCATTTAGTAGTCATAACCTGTTGTACGTTACGAGCTACGCAAATGTGCCAAGTTCCTTGCCCCTCTGTTCTTATTCCTGTGTGACTTCCGCGTCGCAGCCTTCTCCTCTAAACAGATTTTTTCCTCATTTGTCAGGTTGAATCCGTTATGTCATTCCATTAACGGGCAAGTGTAACGTTCGAACTCCATCATGCATGGAACAAATATGGAGGTGGCATCAGCACTGGCAAGCGTACTATAGTGCCGAATTTTTGGCGAAATATCTTTGTTTTCGACAGTAGATCGCAAAGTATGATATAGCCTATAGATATATACTTCTAGTACATCAGCTTGAAAGTATACCGTTATAGTTTTGAAAATAGTTAAAAGAAGAGTGATAAAGAAGCGTCAAACGAAAGCTATATGAACGCATACCTATGTTGTCAAGTTACTCGTGGTGAATAACAAGTGCCGGAAAGGATCACTCCGATGCTCACTCCGTACAGCTACTATTGGACAGAGAATGCATGCCCGTCACAAGTATGCTAGTAGCTTTGTGTTGAATGTCCAGTTTTTCATGAAATTATGAAAACGATGCTAATGTTGCTGCTAATCATACAATATACGCATTTATGATCACAAATGGAACTTGAAAATATCTCCTTTCATATTGTGTAGTTTCATCCTATTATGTAAGCTCCTTTTTTTTACAGTTATTAGCATTGACGTTCAATCCCTTTTTTTTCCTGCACCACAGACTTTATTAAGGCGTTAAGTTTGAAAATTTTTCTTGCAGACGAGACTGCGTCTGCTGTCGCAGCAGCAGGAGCACCTCCAGTACCTGCTGTACCCCACGTCCTGCGGCACGCTGCCCCTGCCGCGGTTTGTTGTCGCCTTGGAGAACAAACCTGCGCCTGGTGCGCAGTCTGGGGGCCGGCAGCCTCAACAGCCTGTGGTGTCTGTCGTGTACAGCAAAGCATTGCCTTCTCATCTCCTGGTTAAGGTAATTACCTCCACCAAGGAGGTTATGCTTTCGTCGGGTCTGTCTGCTTGTTTCTTTGTCTGTCATCAAGATAACTCAGAAAGTTATAGATAGATTTGGACGAAATTTACGGGGATTGTTAGGTATGTTGAGAGGAACAGATGATTAACTTTTGGTGAAGATCCGTCCGTCCGTTTGTTTGTTTGTCTGCTTCATTGTTCACAAGGCTATAACTCAAAAAGTTATGGACAGATTTTTATGAAATTGACATGAGTTATTAGGTAAATCACGAAGAGTAAATGACTAAATTTTTATAATGTTCCGTTTGTTCGTTTGTCACTGTTTTTGATTGTATGCTTGTTAGCACAATAACTCAAAAATAATGAATGAATCCTTATGAAATTTGTAAGAGTTGTTAGTAATGTTAACAGACATAGACTAAATGATTAAATTTTGGTGGAGATCGGCTGGTTCACTTGTATGTTTGACTCATGTTTGTTAGCAGCATAACTCAGTAAGTTATGAACGGATCTTCAAAAAAATTACTGAAGCTGTTAACACGGTTTAAGGGCACAAATGATTACGGTAGATTTCGGTGTTGATACAAAGAATATCCTGGTCTCAGAACCAATTGTATTTTTTTAACCGTTGCTTTGCTTGGCGGAGGTATGTGCTCTCAGGGTGCTCTAGTTGATGTATTGTGTACTGCATAGCTGTACCTTCTCATATTTTAGTGAAGGTAATTGGTGTGTTGGGTAGAGCGAAGCCTTTGCTTACCTTGTAGTGTTTCTCCAGGCATCATGAATATTATTGCGCGTAGCTAAATTAATGTAATTTTAGTCTTTATTGTCCAAATGGAATGCTAGTGTTGGAAAGAACAGAGCTATTGACAACACCTGTACTGTCAAATGAGCCCAGCGACGTCCAACAAATGCCCCGGTTTCATAACTGCCGCCAAACTGGTGTAAAAGTTTAATGTTGTCAGTACCATGTAGATGGGTAAAAGTTACCTGTTTTAGGGGTGAAATTGTTTTTCATTTGTTGGCTCATTAGCTATATCTGTGTTTACTTGTATCAGCTAAGGCTTGAGTCTCAGTTGAAGAAGCAGTTTCAATTAACAGTCACACGAAAAACTGATCACTCTGACCTCGTCGCATCTTCAGTACTTTAACCCCTCTTTTACTGTTACTACTACTGCTAATATTAATTCTTAAGGCAGCAGCGGATGCATTTGCTAACGACGCACATATATTGCAGCCTCAAGAACTGCCGCTGCTTTCGTCATCCCTGAGGCCGTTGGCTCCTACGCAAACCGTCTGAGTTTCGCAAGCTGCCAAAGAAAGCAAAATTTGTCAAGCAACGGATACTCCAAACATTCAGCTGTATTTATTATGTTAATAGTACATTGTTAATATACCTATATTTAGTATGCAGTAACATGTGATTCAAGCTCTTATTTATTGTGTCTTGCATCTACGGGATTTTTATCATTACACTCTTAGATTTACCATGGCACCCACATCAAAGTGTAGTAGAAAGCAGTGAGTTTCGGCGAGGTCGCCGTGTGCGAACACTGCACGCGAGTGCGAGTTTAATAACGCATGCTTTGTCGCAAGTCGGTCAAGTGCGTATACTGACGGGGAAACAGGCGCAGAGCAAGAGGGAAGAAAAGGAACCTGCCTATCTAACCTTACAAACTAACGTAATCAACAGAAATTGCACCCACAAGAAACAACCCCTGCGGAAAGTCACTCACGTTTACCCTTGTTGACGCGAGGCCCATAGAAACTATTGACAGGGACAGGGTCCGCCAGAATACCTCCCCGAGAGGCACCTAGAGCCAACTTTCTCAATTCGTGGCTGAAATTTTAATCTATTTTATTTAGGACGTTAGGATAACAGCTCACAGAGGGTCGGAGCACATGATTCGGCTAGTCTCTGGGAATGGACCTATTGATCCACTTGCTGCCTGCAGGCGAATCTGATCTTTAGAGACAAATTACCGTACTTCGACTTTCCGCTAGTGGTCACGCTACAGTGCGCACCTCATATCGTCCGTTGGCTCCTGTCGATCCTCTTCGTTGCGGAAATAGTCTAAAAGTGTCAAAATATCGATGATAATAATCGTACATCGTTGATTCCCAACCTGCGTTATAAGCCGCCAAAGTATTTATCGTTATCGAGGTTGATAACCTTTTGGTTTTGCGTAGCTTGTATCTAAGAGGACGCATTACTTTCAAGGCTTGCTTAATGTGGCTGTTTTGCTACACAGAGAAATAAAGAGCTGCATGACATCTGCCTTTGCTGCTCTCTCGCTCAAGGAGGTTTAATAGAACGAGCGAATATTGCCACTTTTCGCCACACTGACCAAGGAATTTTTCTTTTCCTCCATAGCCGTTCTCTTCTCATCAATCACAGGCTCCCAGTCATCTCTTTCCACCAATCACAGGCTTAAAGCCATTTTTACGCCAATCAGCGAGTCAGCCAGGCCAGAAAGTTTAGCCCTCGGTCTCTGTATCCGTTGCTACATCTTTCTGTTTCATTTTGCGATCGCTTGCCACTGACGTGCAGGAATAAGCGTGTACGAGTTCGGCTCGATTGATCGCTAGTAACTTGCTATGTGAGCCTCAGGATTCGATTATTCTCGATTAATTCATCCTGACAACAGTGACTTGGGTCGAAGCGGTAGCCTACAGCTCGCAGCATAACACCGTCTCAAGTGATAACTGGGCGAGAGGCACTGAGATCGAACACAAACAACCCGGGGGCCGCAGATCAAACTCACGCGGATAGAGAGTGACACTGTCTCCTATGCGTCCTCGCTATCGCTATGTGCTCATGCCATTTCCTTGACAAAATTTAGGGCCGTCGCGCAAAAGCTCAATTACGGTTTTAGTTTATGCGGCGACCCTAATCTTTGTATTGGTTGTGAAGAACAGGAGTTAACAAGTTCGCTTTCAAAATCCACTTTGTTGCTAAAGTTCACACTGCTGGAATTATTAAGCGCTTGTGTTGCTCTTAGGTTTTCTCATAATTCGTGACGAATTTGGATGCTGCGATACCGAATTGTTTGAATTAAAGAGAAAAGTAGCTGTTTTTACAGCGGTGCAATATCAAATTCTGACGTTTGTAATCTAAATTTTGTAGCAATATTCTTGTTTACCTTATATACAGTAGGATTCTTGAGACAAGTTCGTGTTGGCTAAAGCAAAGTTGTTTAGGAATTATCGGAAGCATTGGATGTGGCAAGTGTCTTAGCTTGTGGGAACTGACTACGCTGTTGTACACGCACACGATCTGCGTAGACAAACTCGCACACAAATTGGTCGTGAACGACGATAGCGCTGCCCGCCTCCGACTTCTTAGATCGGCCAACACCTCCTACTCTTTCGTAAAATCTACCAATTTTATATGATTCTGAACCTGAGACGAGCGAGTGTCCGACTCCTGCCCGCTGCCCCCAGAAATATCCTACGCCAACACTGAACCCAACCATTATTGTTAATATTATATTGAGGGTTTTCCAAACCCAACCATGCTTGGAACACCGCAGTGGGCCTGGAGAGCGACAGCTGATGTGCAGTCATATCGCTATGGGTGTTGCAGTGCCTGCCTTTGGTACGAGCCCGTTGAGTTCCGGCGTCAGGCTAAATCACTGGGCCTGATGTTGTCCGGTCCTTCAGGCGGGGGCGTTGACTTCGCCCTGTTCAATCAAGTTTCAGCCGATATCTTTGTATTCATTACTTTTTTACGACTTCCGAATACTCCGTAAAATACAATTTTCAGTCGTCTCAAGCGTGATCGAGTTGCTTATAACACCGGCAACAATATCCAAAGATTCAAACAAATCAACCGGATAGAGAAGGGCTAGCTTGCTTTTACTTGACTGGCCAATCGATGAAACCTTTACGATCTTCTTACCATACATTCCTCTTCTGTCCCAACCTGTTGTTCCCATTCCCCGTCTGGAAACACTCTCTTGCATGGGATCCACGTTTCGACGTCATGAAGTGTATCCAATTCATCTCTCTCTGTTTGGATCGCCGTTGTAGTGGAAATGAAGTCGAAAACTCTTCAGTATAATGTTGTATATTATAGTTCAAGTTTAGCTCATTACTGTAATGGTGCCTCATGAGGAAAAGAAAAGAAACGTGGATTCCGTGCGCAGCCGAACGTCGCTCATGAGACCAACTAGTGCGAGAAGAACGAGAAGAAGAGTCATGAAATAAAATTATTATCGGTGGGAGTAGGTAGAGGAGGAGGAGGAGGCGAGCAGCGTCGACCAACTAGAACATAATCAATTAACGGTAACTTACTGATTTGCTTCATGGGTGTAACTCCTCGTAACATCAGATAGGCAAACCTAACTGACTGAAGTCAGTGACCCGCGCCCAAGTGAGGGATGGTCATATTGTTGTATTTGATGTTTATGCATCTTGTGGTTTAAGGGATTAGTAGATTTTTGGTACATGTTGTTACATTTTAAGTAAATAGTGTNGGCAAACCTAACTGACTGAAGTCAGTGACCCGCGCCCAAGTGAGGGATGGTCATATTGTTGTATTTGATGTTTATGCATCTTGTGGTTTAAGGGATTAGTAGATTTTTGGTACATGTTGTTACATTTTAAGTAAATAGTGTATCATTCTATTGTATAATCCGTATTAACGATTTGTAAATGTCGATACTGAGACATGTTGTGATGTACAAGTACAGGAGTTTTTGTTACTTGCAATTTCTCTTTTCCTTGCGTTTGCAAAATATATTGTCTTTTTT
>LQNS02276925.1:3564440-3582777 GCA_001587735.2 Parhyale hawaiensis | reverse complement strand
TCATCACACAGCATAAGACAAATATAAGGTACAGTACGTTACCCTGTATGAGACGGCCAGCAATGTGCAGTTTTATCGGTCCGAGCACAGATAAGGACCCTCTGAAATCCGTCTCAGATCAGTAATCGCTTGGTAAAGGGGTGTTTGGTAAACTCCAACAACAATAGATAATTATAACTGCCCCCCCTTCATTCCCCCTAAAAATGTACCAAAAGCGAAAGTTCTGCCCAACTTTATTTTAATGTCCTTATCATATGGAATAGGAAAGTACATGGTAGAGCAATGGAAGAAAAATATACACAGACACCCCCAGGAGCATGGACTATACAGAGAGATTTTGGTATAACAGGGCTCTTTATTTATCCTAGACAGGCGGGGATTGAAACACCAAGAACGAAGCCAAGTTGGGACGAAAGGAATAACATTCTTCAACAGGCAGAACCACGAAGATTTTTTTCACCCTGAAAGGCTAGTAATAGAGGTTACTACACGTTCCTCCCTGCCCAAATCATTGGTCAGATAAACAGCGTAGCAGCGCTTGGTCAGAAAGACATAGTCTAGGGACTCGAGCGACTTGTATTTCATTTTGCATTAGACTGCCCGTAACCCGTTTGTTCACTAGCAACCTATTTTAAGTATCCCATTTTCTTCTGATCGATTCGTGGATTTGGAGTATGTTATGTCAGGTTTTTAAAGTACCAATGCAAAGCACAGTAACATTCAGGAGCCACTGGCCCCAAAGGGAGATTTCGGTTCCCGCAATTGGGTCGGTCTGCATTGTGCCGCATGCTTATTTTTATAAGTTCTCTCATTACTTATTCATACTTTGTTTAGGCTATTTGACTTGATTATTTTGCATTTAGAAATGACTGGCAATCCTGTACATACTTTTAAAACATCTATGCGCAACAAATTCGCAAAAATATTAATGCTTGAAATGCAATGACGCAATAGCAACTGTACATGACATCCTTTGTATTTGCAGTAGAGTAAAATTACTTCACAATAGTTAGTAAAATAAAGTCTCATGTTGTACAACAGAAGTTTCTCAAATCCGTGGTATGCTCGATTGGTAATGAAATGTCAAGTAAACAGCTGGTGGAAAAGTTAATGAAATATATTTGGCATACGGGCTACGCGAGAAACTCAGAACAGACAGCAGAGTTGAAGGATGAGTTGGAGCAGCTTGCAGCAATGAAGTGACGAAGCCTTGGGTGAAGTTCAGTGATGAAGCACTGGCTACCATGAAGTGATCTAGCGTTGGAAGCAGTGAAATGATATGTCACTGGTAGCAGTGAAGTGATGTAGCATTGGCAGCCGTGAAGTGATCTGAATCATAAAGCACTGGCCGCCATGAAGTGATGTAGCATTGACAGCAGGGCAGTGACATAGCATTGGCAGCCGAAGATCTAGCATTGTCATCGTGAAATGATGTAGCATAGGCAGCCATGAAATGATCTAGCATTGGCAACTGTGAAGTGATGTAGTTAGTTATAGTCAGAAAGTTTATGCCTCCGTTTGCGAGCGGAGCGATGTCACAGAGGAAAGAGCTAGGGATTTAAGGTATGTCGATAAAAACGGAGAACCCATGCACGAAGGTGTTCCCACACAGGATTTACGCGCAAGGAAACAGCAAGTCGAGAAAGAAGAGGAAAAACAGAATAAAGCATGAGCAACTAGGAGTATAAAGTCGGGAAGGAGGGAAAGTGGGCACGTAAGTCAGACGTCCCGAAGACCTTGCTAATGGCTTAGGTAACCTACACGAACCCCCTGGGGTTGCCGGGCCCTATAACATTGGTTGGGCGAGAAGTGATGTAGCATTGACAGTAGTAAAGGGATCTAACATTGGAAGCTGTGAAGTGATAAAGCCTTGACAGTCATGAAATGATGTAGGCCACCATGAAGTAATTTGAACTTCGGCAACCATGACGTGATTAAACATAGCAATCCATTAAATCAAGTAAAGTAGGCAACCATGATGAGATGTACCGGAAACGTATACATCATGAAGTGATGTAACGTAGACAGCCATGACGTGATGCAATGTAAGGTACAACCATGATGTCGTTCAACTTAGGCAGACATTGAATGATTCAACTTAGGCAACTATGAAGTGATTTAACTTGAGCAACCATTTAGTGATGTAATATAGGCAACCATGCCGTGATGTAACGTAGGCAACCACAAAGTGTCGTAGTATTCTTCGGGAGTAATGTGAAATGACATGGTGCAGCTTTAGAAGGTTCCAGTAATGAAGGGTTGTATCAGCCCTAAATTATGCTTTAACATCATTCACCGGCTGTCTTGGTATCTTTATCTCATAATTAAATCTATTTTTAGTTCATTGCTACCAATGTAGTATTACTGTGGTTTTAATTTATTTTTAACGTTATTGGGTTTTCTTAAGCTCTTTTTTGTTGCGGCTGTTGGGATGAGTTCTACAGAAAGCTCTACATAGATCAGTTTTGAGGTTATATGACTTCAAATCCGTTATTTGAAAAAAACTCAATTGTATGTGATATTAAAGTACATTACGTGTAGTATCTATGAGTCAACTTTTTTCTATAAAATTTTTATATTCCCGGAAATTATGATGAATTTTCAATTATTTTTGGTGTCCGAAGGCATGATATACATAATTGAGAATTTAGATTCACTGCTCTGCACAACGTTCCTTATGTACGACGAAGAAATTAATGTTTCTTTGAGGTCTCTGTGATTATTAGAACTCATTTTATTAACGCTTACGTAAATCGGCTTCCAGGCGCAATTGCGAGAGGCCCGATTTTAGTGGGCAGTTTCAATATATGGTGTGGTCTATGGTACCACTATATACACTGCCAGTGACGAGTTGGGTCACCACCTTCTTTGCTTCTGAAAAAAAAAAAACAGGAGTTGTTCGGCTGGTCATAGACCACACGCCATTTGATCGTCCACTTCTGCCCATACGGGTCGCCGTCACTAGCTTCTTTGCTTCTCAAAGCAATATTAAAAACTCTGCCTGTAATTAAGGAGAAATATATATCTGTGACGTAGTTTAACTGTGTTTCCTGTGTCACCTTTAAACTTAATGTGCACGTTTACGCAGCCGAGCTCAGGTTTATTTTCCGTATTACAGATGCAACGGAATTAAATCTTCAACGATCGAATGTCTTCCCATCGTAAAGCGAAGAATCTGCGTTCAGACAAGCAAGTAAATCCACTGGTTCCATGACAGAAGCGCACAAGACAAATACTCACAAAGACAAAAGCGCACACGACAAATGCGCACACGACAAATGCCCACACGACAAACCCGCACACTGACAAATGCAAACATTGACAAAACCGTACACGACAAATGCTCACACAGACAAATGCGCACATACTATTCAATCGTTTGACTCCGTTTATACGATTTACTGTAATTCATTTTAGTAGTGTCTAGCTTTTAGTTAACTTTTATAACTTTCATTATCTTAGTTAACGTTTTGCCACCTATATTCACGCTGAGTCCATTTAGAGAAGTCGGTTGGCAGCACTTCCTAGCACTAGTAAGAATAATCTTTACTGTTTCTACCGGTAGGAAAGGAAAGAAATTACCTGAAAAAGAGAGCAACTCCTCCTCACGTTACAAGAAAGTATAAACAAGCCTAACTAATAGACGATACGAAAACACAATAAAATAGAAAACAGTTCACCACTGTAGCGGCTGCTGCTGCTGGCGATTTTACAACCATCCACGCCGAAATATATAAGCAATTAATCGTTGCTTGATATTAGGCTTTACCTGTAGTTCATTTAATAAAACTTAATTCTCAAACCTAAGCTGGTCAGTATAAATGTGCGCGTAATATATAAACATTTAATAATCAAAACATATATACGAGTTACCAGGAAATCACGATACGAAAATAACGGCTGAAAAACAAACCATTTTACGACATCAGGGAACCGTACTGTTGAACGAACATACATTCATTTTACGATATTCAACGGGAAAACTGCCTGACTGTCGTTCAACTGAAGTTTTTACTTAAGAATGCATAATGACTCTAAAATGCGCAGTGTAACTTGGTCAGATGTAGTCCGCCAACACTTTTATATCAGTCAGCTTTGCAGGGACATTGCAAGATTCAGTGTGTATGCTAACAGCAGAATGAGGTGGATGAGCTAAGAGGGAAGTAACAAGAATGCTCTTTCCAGCGTGCTCAACGACTCAACTATTGTGTGGATTGCAAGCTTGAAGAGAACAAGTTTATTCATGAGCAATTAGGTTATAGTGAACTCATCGCTGAGAATGATTCCTAAATTTATTTCAGCTTGGTGTTTGCGAAGTATAAATGGAAGTTCACATTTAATTTCCTCAGACTGTTTTCCAAAAAAAGTAAAACCATATAAAACTTTGTACGCTTCTAATGGAATTTATCACTGTTATCATTCACGCTGTTTAAAAATCTTCTAACCCGGAATTCAAATAAGTTGGATGGGTAACCAGTTGACGAAATAGTTATACATTTCAATCGAATACACTTATTGACAGGATCAACATCACAAGACATATATTTAGGATGTATGTTTGTTTTTGGCCTATTGAATTCCCCACAGCCGACCACACGGCCTCTCACGATGTGTAATAGTTCTAGAATCTTTGGAGAAGATTCTAGCAATTCTTTGTATTCGTAGTCTTTAGGAAGCAGTCACACGATAAAATAGTAGGTGCGCATTGTCTTGTGCGCATTTGTCGTGTGGGGGTTTTATCAATGTGCGCATTTGTCAGTCTGAGGTTTTGTCGTGTGCGCATCTGTCGTGTGCGCTTTTGTCGTGTGCGCTTTTGTCATTGTGAGCATTTGTCGTGTGCGCATAATATATAATGTCCGGTCACCAAATCCACTATATGACTAGAGCACTGTGAAAGCGCATACCTCCGCCAAGCAAGGCAACGATAACGAAAAATTCAAATAGGTTCTGGAACAACGATTTCCATTGTATCAATCAAAAATCCAATCATTTGTGTTTTTTGACAATAATAATAGCTACACATAGAAAAATGGTCGTTTGCAGTTAAGCAAAATTAGTTAACTGTAAACTACCTTGTCGCTTGAATTTGCTTCAATGCACATTGTCGTTTGTGATGAACAACAGCGTTGTGATGAACAACAGTGTTATTTATGATTAATTATTATCGCTTTGTAGCTAAAATATTACTTCGTTTGTGATAAGAAAGCAGGTGTTTTTTATCGTAAAGAACATACTTTTCTGCGTGTACTGTAATTTTCTTGGAAATCGGTTCATACCCTTTTGAGTTTTGCTGCAAACAAACATTCTGACAAACATTAGTCAAACACACAAACAGACCAACCGATCATCACCAAAATTTAATCATTATGTCTTTTAACATCATCAACAATTTCTGTACATTTCATTAAGATCAGCTTGTAACTTTTTGAGTTATGAGTTATTTTGCTAACAAGCATAAAATTAAACACAGAGGCAAAAAACAAACAGATCTCATCACAAAATTTGGTCATTCACTCTTCATGATATACTTAAAAACTGATATAAATTTCATAAAAATCCGTCCATAACTTTTGAATCATTGTACTAAGAAAAAAAAAAAGGCAGACAAACAAACGGTTGAATGGCTCTCTACCAATAGTTAATCTTTTGTTACTGTTGACATGCCTAACAAGCCCTGTAAATTTCGTAAAGATCCGTCCATAGTTTTTGAGCTATCTTGGTGACAAACAAGCAGACAGAATAACAGACAGACAGAGAAAAGAGACAAACATGAAAAAACATTGTAATTAGAGCATTCTGAGAGCACATACCTTAGCAGTTCAAAGCAACAGGTTTGAAAATTCAAATCGGTTATGAAACTAATATTTCCTCTCTATCAACATCCAAATCTAATCATTTGCGCCTTTTGACAGTAATAACAGCTTCTGTTATACTGCTAACAAATATTCTGGCAAACATTAGTCAAACACACAAACAAACCAACTGATCATCACCAAAATTTAATCATTGAAATCTCTTAACTATTAGTAATTCCTGTGTATTTCATAAAAATCCGTTCATAACTTTTTAAGTTATTTTGTTAACAAGCATAAAATCAAACATAGAGACAAAGAGACAAACAAATAGACAGATCGTCGTAAAATGTTTGCCATTTATTCTTCGTAATACACCTATCAACTCATGTAAATGTCATAAAAATTTGGCAATAACTTTGTGAGTTATAGCACAAAAAAAAAAAAAAACAAAGGTAGACATACAAACAAACGAAAGAACGGATCTTTGCCAAAGTTATTCATCGGTTGCTCCTAACATATCTAACAATCTCGGTGAATTTCGTAAAGATCCGTCCATAACTTTTTGAGTTATCTTAGTGATGAACACACATGCAGACAAAAGACAGACAAACGAACAGACAAACTCTATGAAAAGATAACCTCCTTATCGGAGGTAATAATACACAGTTATTGGTTGCTTGCTCAGTGCTTGCTTGTTCCGGGCTTGCTTGCTTTTTGGCTGGTTATTCCCTCTGTCACACTGTTAAGGATTTAGATAGGAAAAAATTATTTGCCTGCTGGAAAGCAAGTTTAGACGCCGTAACCTTTCAGCCGTTGGAGTTACATTTAGGATTTAGGAAAGGAAAAAATGCTCCACAGGCTGTACTTCAACTAGTTAATGACGTATTACCTGCTTTTGTAGAAAAAAAATATACAATATGCATGTTCCTTGACTTACAAAAGCGTTTGATACCGTCAATTCTGAAATATTAATGAGTAAGTTGAACCATTATGGTATACGTGGAAACGTTTTAAAACTCTTACAGAGCTATCTTACTAACCGTAAACAGTATGTTAATATAAATGATTATGTGTCGAATAGTGCTTCAATCAATACTGGTGTTCCACAAGGATCCGTTCTGTGACCTCTGCTATTTAGCCTCTATATCAATGACATTGGTGTATTTCCCACAGTAACGACGTTACTATTCGCTGACGACGCTGTTTTTTATATCACAGACCAAGATTTCTTGCAAGCCGTCAACAGGCTTCATTTGTTCATAGAAAATTTGCTAGATTGGTTGAGAGCTAATAGGTTAACGCCCAATGCGTCTAAAACAAAGTTGATGCTGTTTACATCCCGTCCTCTTCCTGACCTGCTAGATGTTGACTTTGACGGTAACAGTTTACAATAGGTTACTTCTTTCAGATACCTAGGTATAATGATTGATCACAAACTTAGTTTTTCAGACCACATTAATGAAGTTAGCTATAAAGTATGTAAAGCCAGAGGAGCTATTTATGCTGTAAGAAAATTTCTATCTCAGGATACGCTTGTTTTGTTGTTCTATGCACTCGTGTACCCCCACTTGATTTACTGCATCGTCATATGGGGAGGATCAACACCTCAGCTTCTCAGACCTCTTATAGTAGCCGTAAACGATGTACTGCGAACTATTCTGCGGGTTAGAAGAAATTATAACAATGTACCGTTAATGTCTGTGAAAGCGATGTATGCTAAATTGAAACTTTTGCAATTTCATGATATCTAAGAGTATTTTCTAATGAAGCTTTTGCGGAATGCAATGTATGGTGACGGGTTACTCTTCGAGCAATACTTCTTTGATTTAATTCCAACCCATAATCATGATACCCGGTCACTAGGATTTAATTACCCGCAAGTAAGATTAGAATTGCAACGGCGAGCAATAAGATTTCAATGTGTAAGAAACTACAACTCAATGCTCTCCAATTTAAGAGAACCTTCAAGGCTAGATTCAAGGAGTTTACATTGAGGAAGTATAATGATCTATAAATATTGAAATCTTGGATATTTTGATACTACTGTATTCAGCAAAAAATATGTTCATTATGTTACTGTTGAGCGGAAGGCTCCGGTAATATTTATTGATATAGCTTTAGAATACATAAAGTGTAAGCACAGCTTCGAAATGAACATTATATACTGGGAACCACAGGTAACTTTTCAAGGTTGGTCCTAAGAGGAAACACTATCATTTAGAAAATCTAAGTACCTGATTTGAACCATCGTACAAAGTTACGGACTTTTGTCAAATAGCTATCTAGCTATCTCTAAGAATTTTTATACTCACATATATCTGTTGAAGGTTTTTGTGGGTCACGACTTTGGTAATTACCACATTAGTGAAATTTATTGTATTATAGCTGTTGAAAATGTATGGTGTACTTTTCAACAACGACTTTCTAGCATGTAACATATGATATTTTAAATGCAACCAACATGCGACAGTATATGGCCTTTTTTAATAACATTTTTTTGTATCGTTTAGGATAGTATAGATCATTTTAATGGCAAACGCCCCACAAGTGTGTCACTTTTAGCTGGCGTGTCTCCATTTTTTTTACGGAATGTTGTAGATGTTATATTTCGTTGAAGATTGTTAATGAGAGATGAATAAAAAATGTAAAATGCAAATGTACATTGACAAATATATATGCACTTTCTGAATCTCGCATTGCTTTGAAAACCAGCTCGGTACTTTTCGATATGACAATGATCATTCTTCTTCTGAGTGTTCTAGATGAAAGGAGAAATATTTGATAGAGTTTTGATCCTGTTGGGCATAACCTACTGTATATCGCATATTTTTAGCTGAAATTTGTTTGTTGCAGTTAGAAAGGCTCAGTCTAGGTTGGATTTTTCGTTCCTTTCGTACATAATCCATTTCGCTTATTCTTTCAGTAGCTAAATGTCTTTGTAGCAGTCGAAACTTCACACTGAACACACGCCTTTTTATATTCAATTCACATTGCAGCCAAATTTTTACGCTTCAAGGTACAACTATCGGCTGGTATCCAGGTTACAGAAATCCCTGAGTATTTTCGGTGCTTTTTTTTATTGAACAATATATTCGTGGCGGTGCTCAACTTTTGACCAATTCCAAACTGATCTTCGTGCCTTACCTTGCAGAGGGGACATTTTGCTCTCGCAAAACTCATGGCGGTACAACTTGCGTTTCTTTAATGGAGGATGACGCCTGCAGGGACGAGACCCATTTTACAGCAAAACCTATACTGGAAACAAGAACAGGAAACCTTAATTAGAACATTTTTGATGTCATGTTTAAAAGTTGGGCCCTCTTGTAAATAAATAAACAAACAAGTAAGTAAAGTTAACAGAATTATACTATTATATTGCTAAATAGATCAAAAGATACGATGGAGCCACAGATGGAGTGATACGATAGATGGGTGTTCTAACCTTCTAGCAGCTAAACCGCACGTTGTGCAGATCATGCTTTAAGTACATAGCCTACAGCTGCACTTTCTTCTGGCTAATATTCAACTCAGATTTCCTGTACTTCCATTGCAGCGAAGCACCGACGTAACGCGTCTTTTCCTCTTACTGGTGGTACAGGAAAGTCCGACGGAGGAATGCGTTTTGCAGTGCAGGTATAGTGTTGGCAACACTGGTCGCAGTCGACTGTGGTGCGCCCCTTCAGCATCTCACCGAAGTTAGTCAGAACTCACGTTCTGAACTTTTGGTACCTACTGTATATGGGGTCATTTCGCTACAGTAAGCTTTACCCTAAATTAAATTTCTGTATGCACTAGCTGTTCCTTCCTTGTTATTTTCGTTCACATGCGTATATGGTCTTAAGCTGTATGGTATTGTCATATATTTTTTCGGAAAAACTGTTCAGTTAGCCGTAATGTAGCTCTGAATTCAATAAAGTTTGTGTAGTTACACTCGTTACGAGAAAGGTAAAGTTGCCAGGTATAAATAACTGCTTGGCGCTATGCTTCATATGGTTGGTACTTACGATACAGATTGTTTTATATCAATATATGGCAAGTCACGGTTTCTACACTTTAATTATATAGATTTGGTATTATACATAATTAAATACATTAAATATATACATTCGATGTTTGCAGTTTGTTGGCTACTCTCTCTCTGCCACGACATGGATAATTAGTGTGGAGAAATTTATTTACTATCAAATTTAGGAGCCTGCCTAGCCAAATATTTTAAATCTATGACCTTTGATTACGTATGTCTATTAAGTATGTCTTACCAGGTGCATAGAGACTGAAATGTACTTCCCTCCCACAGCAAACATTTCTTTGGTCTGAGTTATTGATACGCAAATGAGCAAAAATTCACAACAGTGTTTGTTTGTTTGTTGGTTCACGGCCGTGTTTGATGTAAGGGAAACTTGGACAGGTGAATTTCGTGTTTATTGTAAGGATAGGGGGAAACTTTGTCAGGTGAATCTTATTTGTTTTACTTTCTGCGATATCTATGCTTCTAAATATATATGGTAGTTCTGTTTCAGTACTAGCATTTCCCAAAATTGTCAGCCATACGCGATATCGTTTTCACAGTGGGTGGGTCTATCCCTTGCGACATTCTTTTTTCATGGCGATATTATAACACCCATTGAGACACTGCAATTGCTGCTGACCCGATCAATTTATTTCTTTTTGGAAACGTCACGATAACAGTTCAAGAATGTTAGAATGATAGATAATAGTATACTGGGTATAGAAACTCAGTTGAGGTTCTTTAAAATGCTGGTATTTTCTCTGTTCTCGCTAATGAACGTTAAAAAATTTGTACAGGCGACGCAAAAACATTGTTACCGCTTGCATTATTGCATTGAGAGCTTGAGTGTTCTCGCTGAACATATTTCTATCTATCTATCTATCTATATTATACTTAAAGTCTGTGAACCGGTCTTGCTTGCTTATTTATTTTCTTGTGTCTTGTTTACTTTTGATCTTGTGATCTTGTTTGACACATATTCTTCACTTTTAGATAGGGAATAAATTCGATGGTACTCTGGGGGCCGGGGGCCTCTGGCCTATCCTGGGGCATGGATTTGCTCTTTAATTCGATTGTATCTGTGATACTTAAGTTGAACTTAGCTGGGCCTCAAGAACAGGCATGATCAATTCAGCGGTTCCATGGGCAATACAACTGAAATACGTTACATATAACAATTTGACTTTGCTTACAACCTGGGTGTTGAATATTCGTTAGACAAGCATAGAATCTGTTGACAGTGAGCCGTATGGGCAGCTCCTTGACGGGCAGGAGAGGACGGCCGAATAGCGTGTGGTTTACGACCAGCTAAATGAGTAAGCACAGACGATTGTGACTATTATTATTATATTCATAAGTTTAAGTCTCCGTTTCCACAACAAAGACGATGTCACAGAGGAAGAATGAAGGGACACGTAGTGTGATAATAGACACGTGGAACCCATGCACGAGGGTGTTTCCACACAGGATCAACGCGCATGGGAACAGCAAGTCGGGAAAGAAGAAGAAGAAGAACAGATGGAAGAAAGATCAGTTTGAGTTACAAGTGAGAAAGAAGCAAAATGGGCACGAAAGGCAGACAAGACGACCGTGATGACGACCCAACGGGTCGGACTGGCGGATTCCGACTCCTGCCCGGGTGCCACCGCGCCCCCACACCGTAAACCACCTGTTTGAGTGTCCCGCCCACCCTACCGCCCTCCTTCCTACCTCTCTATGGGACTGCCCTTTGTCTCTGACTGACTTCTTGTGTTCCCTGCCGTCCTTCTCATACCTTCCGCCACACGCCCGACCCCCTCCGGAGCCGCCCCCTACGTAACAACAACAACAACAACCCAAAGGGTCTCGGGTCGTCCAGTAGTATCTATATCCTCAATTGTGTGTCCAAACTATCATTCTCGAACCAAAAATTTCACATGTTAGCAATAAAATTATTTTCTAGTATGACCACAACCACTGCCACAATTAATTACTCGAGTTCATCAGGTTGCAATAAACGTAAACGGTAGGATTTTAGGTCTTGGTTCAACATGGTATAAATGTCTCCAAATTTCAACCTTCTTTCAACTGTAATACAAAATAAGTGCAAACGCTGCTAAGTATTCTGTTTTGATGCAATTTCTCTCGTTAAATGCCAAGTCAAAAATATTTTACCAAATCTCTTAGAGTACTGCGAAAATTGGTATAAAAATCCTAATTTGGCAATATTGCTCATAGATCGAGTGCTTAGGACGCGTTCGATTGGGCGCCGAAATTAAGCCATCAAGACTTGACTAGTCTAAGACTCCGAGAAGCTACACTGGCTTCGACCCTGAGAACAGAGCTTCAAGAGTTAAAATATAATAGGTTACCTTTGAGACTTTGAGAAACTTAATCTTATTCCATAAAATCGAGTTTCAGCCTGCCCAAAGAAACTGCGTTATTTTTAATACCTATAACATGATTCAAATGGCTAAGCCAACGCTTCTGACTGGAGGTCCGGACAAGCTGAACCTTCGAGGCTTGCTTTCGGCGTACAATCGAACATTCTGCATGTCTGTAAGTTCTGACACTTTCTGTTTTATTTTGGTAGATTGTTGAATTCCAAGTACTGACAAATTCCTTGATAACGTATAGCATTCCACCGCCTGGAGGCTCAATACTGTACATTTACCCCTCGTAGAGTTAATAAGAGAATCCATTCCGTATGCTTTTGTCTGACCAGAGAGTTGGGTACTCCAGCGCCCTAAAGCTCGTTCGATTGGGTTGTTATCGTGGATCTAAGCCAAGCTCACTCGACTTGACTTGCCCGAAAATGTTGACAAGAATTTAGCTTTGTTACTCTGAATAGTGCAACAGGTACTAGAAGTAACCTGATTATGCTCACCCGATTTAAATCTCCATTTTACGGAATGCAACCAAGTTCATTGCAGTCTCACAGTCAACTGATTGAGAGTCCACTCCTAAAACTGGAAACAACTAGAAGCCATGCGTGTCTGACTTCTGTGCTGGAAGTGCCACAATCGAGCCTGCCTGCCGGGCAGCCTTTGCACCATCCGGCGTGCTGAGTCGGCAATTGCTTGGTATGCAAGCTGTATGGGGGCACCTGTCAGACCAGGAATAGGAGGGTAGGAGGCTTGGGTCGTTGAATCTTCCGTCTCGGCGCTATAGTTCTCAGCGACCCGTGATCGACAGGAGCTCTACTTACTCCTCTGGGGCCAGTTGGCCTATATCTGCAGCACAAACCAGTGCGCGTGGGTTTCCCAGTGGAGGGTACAGTCAAAGTTGACTTTACCTTTACCTGTTTGAAGATTAGGACAAGTCAGGCCTCACCGGCTCAGAGTCGCCGTCCCGTCGAACACAGTCTCGAGAGTTTCCGCCAGAGGGAAAGGAAGAGGTGTGGGACACTACCGATCTTCAGCACTCCGCATTCTTCTCTATATTACTAAATTAAGCATTGAATGCTTCTAGCAACTGTAGTTCCGCTGCCCCCCCCCCCCCCCCCCCCCCCCCTCCCCCTCCTCGAGAGTCCCATAGTTTTCCCACCACTGGTGTAGTCGATGGCCCAGCATCCTTNGACCTACGTCCGTCTGCTAATCGTACGTTGTTGTTGCTGCGTCGAGCTTTACAAGGACTCCGACGCATGCCTTTCGACTTTAATTTTTCAGCGCCTAATGTGCACCAACGTGGACATTACATATAGCTTTATTCCTACGAAAAGTGATGTTCAATTGAGGCAAAAAATATTAAGGGTTAAGAATCTGAAGCCAAGTTCACACGTCATTCAATGGTTTCATTTCAACGCGCTCGCTCAGCCTGGTGGACGGACGCGGCGCGTTGAGTCGGTGGAAGCAGTTACGGTGAACGCGCGATACAGAAGGATGAAGCAGGTCCGTTTTCTCAACGCTCTGCAGCAGTCAGGTTCAGGAAACAAAACCTATAAATATTGAATTTATCTTCTGCAGCGTTCACAGCTCATGACCAAATCGATGCATAAGGCTTTTCGTTGTCACTTTAATGATCAGTCACTGTAATCCCGCGTAACAATAGAAAACAGGGAAATGTTGTAAGAACACGAACGCAATGTTTATTTCGGCAACCAACTGATTGCTGCATGTTCATTTCACTTCTATCGATTTAGAAGGCTATAAGTATTCAAAAAATATGCTGTTTCACTTGAAATCAAGCTATCATGATTTTGGGATACAAATGTGACGTCAAACAGACGCAAAATATCGACATATATGTAACGAAACGTTATCATTACCTGAACTCGTGGCGTCATCGATTTAAACATACGACGTTTCCTCGTGTAGACAGCGACAGAAATCTTTGACGCACAGCTTGCATTCGTTCACGTGATCAAACGCGCTGAGATGAATGACGTGTGAATTGGGCTTAAGAAGGGCTTTATGGCTCTTCATTAAACAGCACTGAACATAAAACAAAAAAGAGAGAGTGAGAGTGTCACAGTCAGGAGTAAACTAGACCGCCTCGTGGCGTAAGATCATCACCAGCGGTGGGAGCAAATTTCATCGCCGTCATTTTTGATGACCAGTTAATCCTAGTTTTTCTTTTGCATGAGTTACAACGAGGACAACCCACCAGACTCCCTGCAAAAAATTATGAACATAGCTCAACTCTTTCTACCTGTTTTTCAGAGAACAGCAAATTTCATCGCCGTCATTTTTGATGGCCAGCTAATCCTAGTGTTTTGGTATGAGTAACATCGAGGGCAACCAGACTGCAAACCAATCAAACAAACAAACAAACAAACAAACAAACAAAAAAAAAAATAAATTCTGAACATTGCTAAACTCCTTCTACCACTTTTTTGGTGGACATACATATATATACCTATAGCTAACTGCTACACTACATGTAACGGAATTTGACAAAAACCGACATTAACTGTAAATCTGGCCGCTAGGTGCAACGTTGAACTTTACACCTAATGGCCGGGGAACTCTACGGGCTTCTCTTGGTACGTTTCCTGAGTGATAAACGCGCTGGGCCAAGGCTTCCTGGGTCTACTTTGGATCGGCTTTTATCTAACATGATGCGCGCCTATGTCTCTTCCCGTTTTGTAGGAGGGCGCACCAGTTGAAGCGGGAGGCATATGCCCGTTGGCGTACTAGCCGGTCTGCTGTTAACTTTCAGCGTTTCTGGCAATAGCAGCGTCGGGCTGGTGCTACTTATGAAGAAGCTGAGAGGAAGCAAAATTTGAGGTCCAGGGAGTTGTTTTCTTCGTTTGTTACCGCACATAAGTGGTGGTCCACCATGAAGAGCGCTGTGCTTAGTGTAAGCTCTTCTGCCCCCCCCCCTTTAATTGGTGCTGGTGGTGATCTTGCTGCGTACCCCGCTGCCAAGGCGGACCTTTTGTTGCTCTACTTTGATGGGAAACGGAGTCTGGACCCTGTGCGCATTCTTTTAGCGTGTGATCCTGAGCCGAGGTACTCTGGTTTTGCATTCAGAACTTCTGAACTGCACGGCTTTCTTCTTGACCTGGGCCGCTATGGGGCACTGATCCATTGGGTATGTTTCCTCTCTTTCTTAAAAGGGTGGCTGGTGTGCTTGCAGCCCTGCTTGCTTCCGTGTTCCGAAGGGCTCTGTTTCATTCCGAGCCTCCGACTATGGATCAATCTCGATCACACCTATTTTGTCGAAAGTGTATGAGAGGTTGGTTGCGTCGAGGTGTTCTTTTTTTTTCTTGAGAAGCAAGGTGTCCTTCCCCCAACACAGTATGGTTTTCTTAAGGGCTTGGGAATTTGTGTTGCTCTGCTTCATATGTCTCATGTGTTGCAGCTGGCTCTTGATAAGGGTCATTGGGCAAGGTTGGTGCGGCTTGAATTCAATGCTGTTTTTGATCGCGTGAATCACCTTGGAATGCTCTATAAGCTGAGATTGATGGGTATTGGTGGTCAATTTTTGCAGTAATTAGTCAGTTTTCTTTTACAGACGCCAATGTGTAGTTGTTGATGGGAAGAGAAGTGAGTTTTTGGAAGTGGTTTCTGGTGTCCCGCAAGGTCAAGTACTGGGCCCTTTGTTATTCATTGTATATACAGCGGACCTGTTTGATGTTGTTTATAATTTACTTGTTGGTTACGCTGATGATGTTAGTTCGTTGGTTATTTGCGATAAGTCTAGTGATAGGTTGGAGGTTTCAGAATCCATTCAGCATGATTTGGAAGTGATTGATTCTTGGTGTTTTAGGTGGGGGATGAGGCTAAATGCAGGCACGACTGAGGCCAAGCTTTTGTCCAAGTCGCGTTCAGTGAGACCTCCTTTTCCTGCACTGAGACTGGATGGTGTGTCACTTCCTGTTGTTGATGACTTGGAAATCTTGGGTTTCAATTTTGATCCAAAGTTGACGTTTGAGCCCCACATTCGTTCGGTTGCCTCACGTGCTTCAGAGAAAATTGATCTTATGAGGAGTGCTTGGCTCTGTAGAATTGACACGTCACTGCATTAATTGCTACGTT
Organism: Parhyale hawaiensis; assembly: GCA_001587735.2. Lineage (NCBI taxonomy): Eukaryota > Metazoa > Arthropoda > Malacostraca > Amphipoda > Hyalidae > Parhyale > Parhyale hawaiensis. The sequence goes on along the minus strand of LQNS02276925.1, from coordinate 3,566,512 downwards.
CTTCTTCTTCTGGAATACTGCTCCGTAGTCTGTGGTTCTGCTGCCGATTGTCATCTGTGTTTGCTTAACAAAGTTGTTCGTCGATGTGCGCTCATGCTGGATGGAGTTGTGCTTTGTGATCTGGCCCATCGTTGCAGAGTTGGTGGGGTCTGCTTTTGTATAAAATTTATAACTGACCTAGTCATCCACTGTTTGATTTTCTAGTGAAGCCATTTGTTCGGGAGAGCTATATTCGGCTTACTGGTGCTCTTCATGAGTTTGCCTATGAACGTTACGATGCCGTACTGACCAGTATTCTCGTCCGTTTTTTCCATCGTGTGTGATTTAATAATAATAACTAGCGGGACCTGTGAAAATTCCTCGGTCGGTTAGTTAATGTCCTCAATTGTTTAATGAACCAATCTTAACCTACGCTATTATAGCGCACTTTAGTTCAACTAATGCAGCTTTTCAACTTAACCTACCGATAAATAGCGCCTGTTCCATTATTCTAAAGAGCTACGTCAAACCTCAAGTACGCTGCACACGAGAGTCGAAACATGGCAACGTTGCTTCCTACCCTTTCCCTTGCGCTGCTGTGTATACAGCTTTGACTTGTCTTATATTATTATCTTCAAAAACTGCTTAAACTCCGAGCCGAGCCAGCTATTCCACTACAGCGAGGGCCACGTGCTCACTTTAGACTCTGTCATGAATTACGGCTGAGTTTCTATTCACAACTGCACATATGTTTTGCAATCGATGTGTCCAAATAGATTCAACCGTTATCATGCGCACAGAAACATCTGTTTCAAGAACGTGAGGCGCTCCCGTGTTCCAACTCATAGAATGTCCATCCTCAATAGTGTCGGCACACTATCGTAATAATTGCTCTGCAACTTAATTTTCGCTTTGGCCGTCACGCTACCGTGACTACAACTACTAGCGCTTGAAAGTCACGCTAAAACTAAGCGTCATTGCAACTTTAAACTAACTCAAAAGTAGGAGGTACATATTTTCAAAGCTTGGCCATTGCTCAAATACAGAATTGCGTTGTAATGCAACTTTTACATAGGCGGGCGAGCGCTCTAAGTCACCCTGTACATGCACAACATATCTAGAAAACAATATTACAGGTGGATGTCGCTGGTATTTTACCAGCAAAATTTTCGCCCCAATATATCATGATAGAGATATAAAGACAGCATAAGCAAATATAGCAATCTTGCTTTTAGGAGGTACTTTTCGCATTGCTTTTCTTCTAAATTTACACGCCTTCGCTGTCCTTTGTTTCTCATCGTCTGAAGATAACTTTATTTAGACTTTCATATTTTTAACGTTTCCATTTTCGACATTGTATTTGATGATTTCAGTTCTACTACGGGACCCGTGGCTGCTTTACACTTGATGTGCGATGGCCTGCCAACATAATTCAACACTCAGCCCATTGAAAAAAAATAATAATAATAATTCATGTCGCTGAAAGTACTTTTTCTGTTAGCTTACGTCATTTCTCTAAACATCGCACTTGCACTTGAAAAATACAGTTTATAATGAATCGGTTGAGAGCAGCTTCGTTTGAACCGTATTATGGCTATGATCGTATATTCCCATATTTGGATCGGTATGCAACGTGAATATTACAAGAAATAAAATTTAGCATCATGGTAGGTATGATACCTGCAAAATGAACTTCATGTCTTTGGTCCGAAACTGGCTGAAATATTTTTCAAGTGCGAGCTGAAAGAAAACAGCCGTGGTTAAAGTTCCTTCCACTGAAAATCAGAGCTTGTTACAAGTTGACTTTTTCCCTAGCTATCATTGAAGAGCGTAACACACGAAGGAACAGCGCTATTAATCTAATACTAAGAATGACCGTCGTGTATTATCTAATACTAAAAATGACCGTCGTGTGTTTATAATATATATTTATAAATTTATATATTTATTGATATGTTTGGTGTCACGCTCGCAACAAAGTAGATAGGCGGAATTTAGCCCAGGTTGGAGGCTCTGGTTGTCCTCTCAAGCTCCATTGAAAGTGATGGGCAGAAAATAGGCCGGGTTGCAGAAGATGGCAAACGTATCTTAAG
>LQNS02276925.1:3544990-3555827 GCA_001587735.2 Parhyale hawaiensis | reverse complement strand
AGAGCAATAACTTGTTTTTACTCAAGAGTAGTTTTAAATAAACTTGGTACTATCGCTAAGGCGCATTTTAGAACGGTGGAAAAGCAAAGTAAACTTGTTGTGAAGATAAAAGCTGATATATCGTACTTGATAAACACATAATGAAATAAACTATCGGTTGACAAATAACTCTGTTAGTTATTGATTCGCCAAACTCACCGGTCAAACACTGATGTTGCGTACATTATCCGGTAATTTTCATTAACGAACACAGGATTTGATGATCTCTTAGGAAAGAATACTTAGTAAAGGGTTAAGATCTGCGCAAATACAATGCAAAAGAACGTTGCATTTGTGCAGGACATGTTACACCGAAACTTGTGAGAAAGATTATCAAATGTCAAATGTTAAACCAGGTGGTAAAAACAGTGTAAACGATATAATAAAATATGTGTAAACACACATGTTATCAAATCGAACTGCGGGTTAAGGACCACCGGAGAAAAGATCTGATAAGGTGAAGGAATGCAAGTATTCTGCGGCGCCTCCATTCAAACCGCAGATCAACCATGGGGCAAGAAAGACTTTCATCAATGGCCTTCATCAATTTTCACTACACTAATTTATTACCAATTATGTCACAATCAGTCCTAAGCGACTTGAACTCTTGAACTTGAACTTGTTAAGTCTAGTTTTGTGCAATGTAGTTGTTGATACAGTTAGTGATGCACGACCATCATGGGCAAGAAAAGAAATTGCGTGTAACTGTGAAATGTAGATTGATGGGATTTTTGTGCAGATTTAGCTTAAATCAAGTTCGATTTTTACGGTTTGATTTGGCATCTATACATCTACGATTCTCATTTTGAGCGCTGTCATAATGAGATGCTTATAATTATATGTAGCTAAGAAATGTTGGCCTTCGATTGGTATAGTTTCTCAGCGCCTATAATAGTGTCTTGAGTTCCGGTCCTAAGATGTGCACCCTCCCATTGTCAGACCAGCCTAAGCCCTTGTATATAGTTTGTTCTCTGAGCTCATATTGTTTAAATTCAGTGTAAAATAAAAAATACTACATGAAAATGGTATTTTGAGAACAAAATCACAGAGGAGAACAAGACGAAAAGAAGCTGCGGTTTCGTTCAAGTTATTATTTTCAATTAGTTATGACAGCGTGAACCGCTAGAATTACAGTATATTACGAGTTCGTTGGTTATTTGCGTGGTCGGTCACTCTGTCCGTGGCTCAGGTGTAGACAGAGTATATAAGACTCCAGACGAGGCCCGATATACGCCAAGGGGGCCCGGGGCACGTTAAGCAGGGGGACGGAACCAGCAATGTCCAGTTATGGCTGAATATTAAAATATGCACCTACCCCATTTTCATGCACCTTTTCTTCCAGATGGAGTAATTACCCCAACGCCACATTAAAAATCCGGCCCTTACTGTACATCTGTTCAGCTGCTCCCGAACCTATTACTATAGCCAATAGGAAAGAAGAATATTTAATTTGCTTATGGGAAGCCATTGGAGAAGAGATATAAGGGGAGAAATCGAGGCTTCGAAATGAAGAATGTATTGAATGGTATCACTGATGGGCACATGTCATTAGTGTAATTGAAACATAATACTGAAACATGACGCCTACACATACCGCTGATTTGCCTTAAAGTAAAGCCTGCCGTCGCACGTATCTTAAATAGATCGATGGTAATAATGAGGAGAAATCCTCTAGACGAGCGAAGCCGTACAGCTGCACAGCCCAGACGTCAGCAGAGTTGGCTGGCTAGGGAACGATCAGTCTGTGAAGAAAGTCGGCAGTGGCTCTTAAGCGTCTACTCTCAAGTTTGTCATATGCGAAATATTCTTTAAGATCTGAAACTTAGGCTTAGTCACTGTTAGAGTTTCACAAAAAGCTAATTCTCAGTCTTCATTGCAGTATTTATACTATTGTAAGTGCTGCTGGTGAAGCATCGAATGGGTTCTTTCCCAATTTTCAATGATTTTCAATTTCGCAAGCACGGCTACTGAAGGGCGCTGTTCTAACACGTTAATGTTCTTGCTACTGTAACTGAAACTTTTATTCAAGAATCTGAAACTTTTTTCATTTTGTGATCTCGTAAGCAGCGGCCTTTTAAGCAGTGAATCATTTTAATTTCACTAGTTAATTCAAGCCTCCCTTGAAGCTGTAGATTGTGTCATAGGGGAACGGGAAGAGACAACGTAAGTTGTTACTGGACAGCCTCCAAGAGGGCGGAGCTTGAGTGCGCCCTCTTTGACCGCGTGAAAGAAATAGGTCGGGACGTTTTCATCGTGTCGTTGAGTGCTGCATATTGCAGCCCTTGTTGCCGCAGCAAAGTGAGCTGCACCTCAGTCAGACCGGAACTCCTGGAGGGACCAAAGAAGGGAAGGATTTGACTGAAATGCAGTAGAATACACTGCACCACTCCTTGCTGCATGTGAGGAATGTGAGAAGAGTGACCGTTACAAGGAACATTTCTTCTAGCTAATTAAGTTCACGGTTCAGATCCTCGTTAGTGTCCTTTTACGACACCCTCGCGTTGCTGGTATTCACACACTCCTCCAACCACAGGGAGTAAGCATGTCAACAGCAATTACTCGAGACATTTCGAAGAGGATCTCGATCACAAAAACAGCCTAGTGGGAAAGAAGAAGCAGAAAAAAAATCAATCATCATACGTTATTCGGAAATGAAAGGAAGTAAAGAGGACAAAAGTTATTGTAGTCACCTTGACATTTCACCCTAACTAAGACGCACAGATGCTGGTTTAAGTTGCTGGTAAATCCCTTCTGGGGTTCAGAGAAGTGTACGGCTGCAGTCGATCACAGATTGTCAGAGACACGATGTGATAGACGGAAGGCTCGTGACAACTTCTCTCATTGACAGACCGTCCCATTTCGGATTAGCCGGGGGAAAGGGTATAATGCTCAGCAATGGAGCGTCCACGTCGCCTTTAATTGGTGCAAAATGAAATAATGCTAAATATTTCGAAAATCTCAGCCGCTACTGCAATTTTTATGCTACGGCAAGTGCCAATTGTGACCTTTCAACTATCGCTCCCAATATTGAGTAGTTTAAAACCACAAAAACGGATAATTTGATATTTTAAGAATGAGCGCGTAATGCTCAAGTCCTGCTGTAGTTAAGGTCACGATTACGCAGGCGAATTAGTTTGAGTTGCCTTCAGGCTGATAGCACCAACGAAGTCGTTATATCGACACCAACCTTTAAAAATTAGCTTAATTTTTTTTTGCGTGTGGGGAGTATTGATTGTCTTAATCTCACAGAACAAAATTTTCAATACACCTAATACTTTTAAACTGTAAAGTGCACGCTTTCAGCTGCACTAAAATTCCAATTTTATGATAGCGCACATACGGAAAATCAAGTTAAAAATTTGGAAAACTGCCAGAGACATTATAGAAAGTAACTAGGAAAACAGGCAACACTGAGCAGTCACGTGACTTTACCTTCAGCGACATAAAAGAAATAACGGTGCGCTGTCATGGATGACAACGTGAACACTGAAGAAGATACTGGACCCCACATCAGTTATTTGGGTAAGTTACGTACGTACGTACGTACGTGTACGTGGTAGATTATGATTCAAGGGATCGTTAATTCATCTAGTTCGGCTAAGTTGTCTTACTCTATAGTACCTGTAGCTGGACCGAACTTCCATCCTAAGCGCTCGATCCTTTACTTTGGATCGAGTTTCTGGCATTCAAAACGGATTACAGAGTAGGAAGGAATTTCAGCCACTTCAACCCTAACTGGAAGCACTTGATGCCTGAAACTCAATCCAGCGTGGTCAGCCCAACCCTGAGGATTGAAGTGCCGAATAAGCTCAAGGTAATCGGCTTAGATGAACTCTACTCATGAGAACAAATTGAGCATACCTTTCTTTAATTAATCCTTGGTTATTTAAATCGAACAACTTATATTCACTGGTATATAAAAACTATTCTTACCATTGCCAAATACATATTTAAGTGTTGCACCGATGAAATACACAAGCAATGAAATGCACTATACTTGACGACCCATTCCTACCGAATAAGTCCTACGTCTGGCTGGCTAAGCACGGAGCAAATCTCTTCTAGATAACGACGACCTGAAGCAGAAAGCAAACAATTCGGTCGGAACGCCTTTATCAGTGCAGAACACACTTATATCTGCCCAAGCTAGGGGGAAAATCGAAGTTAATAATGATTCATTATAGGTCATTTTGATATCCCAAAATTTAACATCTATTACCCTTGCCACTGACTTTAAATTATATGCATTTCTTGCAGATAAACACGTTCTATTGCATCAATACGAGCGGTTAACTCCTTGCTTGGCGCCTCTTTGCAGCAGAACCAATTGACTTTGGGAGTACATCGCCNTTGATATCCCAAAATTCAACATCTATTACCCTTGCCACTGACTTTAAATTATATGCATTTCTTGCAGATAAACACGTTCTATTGCATCAATACGAGCGGTTAACTCCTTGCTTGGCGCCTCTTTGCAGCAGAACCAATTGACTTTTGGAGTACGTCGCCAAGCATAGCATTAACAGTGAATGTTTAGCATGCTGATAAATCTAGTTTTTTTTTCTGACTTGATGTGAACAAGTCCGCAGCTTATAGCATTCTGACAGCAATACAACGGCACTGCAGAGTATATATTGGCTGATTGCTTGGTTGGTCTCCGTTTTGCTGGGCGACCCAAAGCAGCAGTGCTACTTAACGATCATGAGCTGGACTTCATGCTAGCGCACTCAAATTGATGATCGCACACTTAACTTGATAATGAGGCAGTCCACTTTACGATTGAAAGTTTAACTTTATAATCAGATGATCAACTTCATTGTCGACCGCTCAAGTTGATCACTATCTGCTCAACTGTATGATTAACCACACAATTGGATGATTGCATAGTAAACTTGATGGCCTCCACTGGCGCCTCCCAAAGGAATGGGGCCAGTGCTCGTTACTGGCAGTCTGTTTGACGAGCGGGTAACTTAGTTGTCCTTATTTAAAGCATTGGCTTAGCACATTTACACCTACTAAATATTATAATCACTGCTGAAAAATTATCGTGTGACACAAGAATCGAAACGCGAGATCGGATCTTCTTGCCTTTCCGATTACGTTGCTGCTGACGCTACTTCGGCTTCTTCCCTACTACGCTGTCCACAAAAAAGTAGTGATGGTTTGAAATCTGAGCCATCACTGCTTCTTTTTCACTACGTCAAGTGCCAATTATCGTACAGTTTCAACTGTTTCAATCTATAGCGACACACATTTTAGAAGTGTTCAAAGACATTGGGTTGTAGTCATAGGCATACAAACTTTTGCTCCTAGCATATGAAATATTTCCTTTGTCGTGATTCGGCTCTCATGTGTGGCGGTCTCAGTAGTCGTTCCCACTTTGGAGGGACACAAGATATGTAGTAGTAAATTTTAGCTGGCTGAAATGACAGTCCACAAAATAGGAGAACTCTTGGGTAAGTGCGACTACCTCCATTGTGAGTAACGGTTTAGTTCAGCTCTTTACTGTAACTTGCTTGACGGTTCTACATAATATTGTAAAATATTAGTAGCCCTGGCGGTCGTGAAACGAAGACAAAAAGTAATATTTCAACGAAACCTCTCTTATATCTTATCTTTTCCTCGGCCTGGTTTGAAAAATATTTTGCCTTTGCTTTGTTTGATCGTCTACCTAATTCTCAAATTACGAGCGCTGAGCAAACAAAGCTTTGCTGCCGGAAGGAAGTGCAATTCAGTATCCATGTACAATTTGTACATACTACAAATGTCTAGAATTTAAAATTTCAATTTTACACTGCAGCTGGCCTTTTGCCGTTGAGTAAGTGAATTTTCCTCTGTTGTCTTTATGGGGACTTTGCAAGCAAGTAACCAACCAACTCACCAGCAGACTGATTAATTTTGTCTTATTAACGCATTGGTGTACAAATTAACCGGAATGTCAGCAAATGTTGCAAAACGATATGGAAACTGTGTTGTTTTATCTTAAGTACCTAAGCCTCTATATTTCCAAGTGCCAACCTTCCTGGATGCTTACATTAACTCTCTTCGCTTGGGAATTTAAATTTTGTGTGGAGCTATTGATGACCGTTTAATATGTACGCATAACTGAAACATGGCTTTAAAATCCTTAGACTTTAGTGATATGTCAACAAAGAAAATGTGTGTTAGGGATACTGTGACGTTTTGCAACTCTCCAGCAACATAACAAAGCTCCACTACCTCGCATTTATTATTATTGAGCCGGTTTTCTTCTGGCCGTTTCAGCCGCTAATTAGTTGGCATACTTGTTTCACTTTCTCAAAAGTATATGTACTGTGAGTATACCAGTATTTTTTTTTACTGTTCGTGCCCCTCTCTGATGAACAAGCTAATAATAATAATTACAATAATTTGTCTTTCTTCTGAGCGCTTGATGTCGCATCTGCTCCCTCATTTGTCGACGTAAGCATGCTAATCTGTTCCTTTCGATCGCTTGTATTGATCCTGGCGCAATTCTGGCTAACTCGTGAGACTTTTTCTGACAGGAGCGTGAGGATATTTTCGCGGTAATGTAAACGATGCAGGCACTACTGTTTTCAGGTTCAACGCACACGCACGCCAATCTTGGGCGAATCGCGAGACAAGCCAATATACTATTTTCATTATTGTTTCAACTAATGGTAGGAATTACAGTAGATGATTTTTTCACAACATAAAGCGCAAATCGATGCAAGTCAATGATGCAGCTGAAAATAGAACAAAGTCGTACAAAGAAAGATGTATTGCCAAATGCTACTGTCATTACGGTCAACATTTTATAACGCAACTCTGTGATTATCAAATGATTTGTTGATATGAAAACCGCCGTCAAGTCCGCTAACTGAAGATGGGTGAAACTTTGCAACACATTGATGATTATGAGAATGTCCTCCCGTTCCTGCTAGAAAAACACTCACCTGGGAACCATCCTTGACACTCTGAAAGGAAACTCTGGGCGCCTTCCTCTGCTCATGAATGATCGGTGCCCGAGTTTTCTCCAATCTGGGGTACTCGATGGCTGGTGTACTGGCTTTATCAGTAAATGAATTATCTTTGTTCCGTTTTTCTCCAATCCAGGCTACTCGATGGCTGGTCTACTGGCTTTATCAGTAAATGAGTTATCTTTGTTCCGTTTTTCTCTAATCCAGGTTACTCGATGGCTGGTCTACTGGATTTATCAGTAAATGAATTATCTTTGTTCCGTTTTCTCCAATCCAGGTTACTCGATGGCTGGTCTACTGGCTTTATCAGTAAATGAGTTATCTTTGTTCCGTTTTTCTCTAATCCAGGTTACTCGATGGCTGGTGTGCTGGCCCTGTCAGCGATATGGATCACGGTGTTCTCCGCTTCTCCTGGGATCCTTCCGCAAGCGGACACAGTCTACGACTTCATCGTAGTTGGGTCCGGAACTGCAGGCAGTGTTGTGGCCAATAGACTTGCCAACGGAACAGATTTCAAAGTTCTAGTCCTTGAAGCAGGGGAGGAAGATCCATGGATCTCAAAAATGCCTTTGTCCACTCTGACGCTGCAGGGGTCCAAGTACGACTGGAGCTACTACACTGAGCCGCAGAAGTATTCTTCCCGAGGAATGCTAGGAAAAGTAAGTTCTGTAGGACTGAAGTTATGATGTGAGGATCCTTGAATGTAGCTAATTGAAAAGTGCAATAATCTCTTAGAAAATGTCTACGAAGTTGCGTACATCCTCTCATCCCAATTGGCGTTCTACTTTCTTACCATTTTAGTCATATCCTACACGGTGTGCTATGAAATGGGAAATTGATAGTTGTCTGAGAGCCACCCGTTAAGAAGTTAATAACTAAATGTTGCGAAAAAGTCTTATGGGTAACAAAGCAGGCATAGAGAGGTATGAGAGAGGTATGCATGTGTAAATATTTTGTTCGCTGCATCAATTAGTGCTTCCAGCGTGCCTACTACAATTAAACTACAACAGTAATAAATCCTTTTTTCTCCTTCCCTTCAGCTATTGTAATAAGTTCCCTTCATGTGGTCATGAGAAATAGCTTTTACTGATCTTTCAAGAACTTATATACGCACTACCTTCAAGAAATAATAAACAATTGCTAAGCATGAATCGTCAACTGACGCTACAGAGGACCCAGTACTGTTGATCACACGATGTACATAACGGTATCTATAGTGAAAGGGCCTGTCTACGCGTAACTTTTTCAGCGTGCTCATTCATTCACTGATTCGAATGTGCTACTGTGCATCTGAAGCAGCAGAAAAGTGCGCTGTTTTCCTGAAATTCGTTTCACTCCAAGATTTTAATTGTTGTCCGTCTCGTACTTAGTGACTGCTGCTGAGGAAACGGGTTTGACCGTTAACATATTAAAATTCAGTTTAAAGCTGTCTCCACCTTCCTGAAGCTTTTAGACTGAACTTCATAGTAAATACTGATATCCAATTCCATGTTAACATTTTGGTAAGTTTTTGCGGCGTTTACAAAGTTACGTTGACAGCGACGCTATACAGAACACGTGGACGAGTGGATGCATTGAAAGGGCTGACGTGCAGACAGGCCTTCACAGTAAGTAGTGTCCGAGTCCCGATGCGTACATGCAAGTCCCGTTCATGCGATAGAGCTTTTGGGGTGAGGTGTGTCGTGCGACTCAACCCCTCTTTGGGGTTGCGTAATCAAAAATTTACACGGTGCGTCAGAGTTTGATGCGGCACCCACGGGCACTGACGGCGGAAATCGGTCAAATGCCATTGCTAGTGGAGGTTGCAATGCGCTGCCTAGCTGCAACTCTTTCCCCGCCGACCTGAAAGGAAGGAATTCGAAGGTTTTAGAGAGTTGGCTTGCAGGTTTAGGCGAGTTGGGGTGGCGGACTGTAACATACATTGGCCAAAATTGCAGATAATGTAAGAATTCTGAAGACTAGTTGTTGGCACGTTAAACCTGTAGCTACTCGTTACCGGAGTTAATTGATATGCTGTTCATTCATCAACTCTTCGTTGCCTGTTTTTCATGAAAATAATTTTGCTGTTAGATCAAAAACATTATTTACTATTTTTTTTACTAGTGGTGCGAGAGCATCTATTCCCATGGTTATTGCTACAGGATATATACCATGGACATTATTTACCTTGTTTTACTATTTGACCAAAAACGTCTTTTTGCTATGTTTTAATATTGGATCATGAGCATTCTATCCCTGTTTCACAAGTCTACCAATAATTTCAATAGCCATACAACGACCCTGCATGATGTCCTTAGTAGGTGAAAAGAGCAAATACTGCAACACGAAGGCTAGAACGGCGGTACAAAAATTTGGACGCACTTGTCTTTATGTAAATATTTGCATGGCTGTGATTAAGAGTAGTCATATTTAAACGGCTGGGGACTTGAGACTATTTGCGGCTCAACTGCAAGAAAGAGTAAAAGAGCTAAAAAGTCTGAAACCTCAGGTTTTTTACACTTTCAGCTGGGCCGTAAAAGTCTACACCAGCCCGCCTTTAGTAAATAAAATATTTACTTGACAGAAATCGTACTGGCCTCGCGGCAAGTTGCTTGGAGGATCTGCCCAACTCAACTATAACATCTTTACACTAGGGCTGAGGGAGTACTACGATAGGTGAGTGAAATAACATAAACATTCTCATAATATTTAGGGATGGACCGAAGCATCGGCAAAATTCTGGCTTCGGTACTTCTGCAATAATATCACGCTACGTGCATATGTAAGCCATTCTGAGGCACTGCATCTTGCTCAGTTACACGTTTGATCTTGTGAAACTTTTACGTATAGTATTTTTAATTAGCGGATTGACATTGTAAAATACTAATTAATGCCATTTTCACGAATTTGACATAAATTGATGACTTGTCTCTCATATGGTGGGTGCATCTATACCGTATTTTTTCCCCTAAGCTTTGAATTTTGAAAATCTGGCAGCGTGAAGAAAAGAATTAGTCCCGAAAAACAGTTTGGGAATCCCTCGCTGTTGTTGTCTAACCTCTCGATGCCGGAGTGCTTCACGCAGGGAAAATTTAAAGAACCCATGTTAACGCTGTGTAATTTGAACACATGCCGCCGCACGTGGTGTAGGTGCTCTGGTTACTCGGCCACTGAGGGGATATAAAACAATGACGGAATCAAAGTTTTCCCTAAATTGCGGTCCAGTAGTCCAAATACTGCGATATGAAGAAACCACTCGCATCAACACCATCTAAACAGTCCAGAGTTACAACATTCATTCAAGAGTTGTGTTGCAGCCCTTAAATAAAAGCTATACGAACCAGGCGCGTTACATTTTGCCACTCAAAATGATACTAAAAGCTAGTTAAAGATCTTGTCACAATAGATCGCCACAACCATCTTACTCCATTTAATAATGGTCAAGGCCAAATTTTTGTGATATAACTCAATGTTCGAATGCCCTTGACTATCAATTAAGTAATAACGCAGAGTTTTTCTGATGACAGTATTAAATTTTCCTTTTTCTAAAATTGAAATGAAGTCGACATGAACTAATATAAAAGTTTGACGTTACGGGAGTATCATCCCATTTTCAAAAACCTAATAAGACCTTCTAAGGATACATACCTAACAACAAAAATTTTTTTTATTTAAGAAGACCTAAAACGTGATGGTGTTATCAGTGTGGGACCTAGAGGGCAAATGATCACGGTGCGCTATGGGGTCCTTATATAAGCGTCGAGCGGCACGGGAAGCGGAGGAAAATCGGGCGAGTGCAGTCGGAGGAGAAAGCGTCAGCCATGGTTGTGACGAGTGGTACAGCTGTAGTCGTTATATAG
>LQNS02276925.1:3532446-3543942 GCA_001587735.2 Parhyale hawaiensis | reverse complement strand
AGTCTATTGTTAAATATGAAGAAGGAATCTTTGATGGCGAGACTAAGGAAAGTTCGAACGGTAGGTTTGTCCATGTTGTGGAATAGGTCCGTGCCGTCAAAAACTTTGTTGCAAATGATATCAATAGTTTCGTCTACGGGGATGTTGGTAGACAGAGAGGTGACATCGAAGCTAGATAAATGGGCATTGGAAGGCAATTGGAGGTCTTTGATACGGTCCCGAAATTCATATGAGTTTCATTCATATGTCGACTTCATTTCAATTTTATAATTTACCAAAGGATAGTCATTTTAATTTCCTTTTTCTATGGAAGTACGTCATTAAAATAAACATAATTTCTTAGACGCTAATGAGGGCCGCCAGAGATTAGGAGAATTGATTAATTTCCTTTTTTCTCCCAAAAAAGTAAGATAATCAGCTAAGGCGTCTTTTTGTGGCCACATTCGTGATCAGAATGACCGTGATAACTGAAATTCGCAAGAACCGTCAATGATTTTGTAACCATGCCAGAAACGGCAGGTTTGTTTTTAGAAAATACTGTAGCTATCTTTCATAATATTATATTATTACTCGGAAGATAATGGGGCTTATAGAAATTTTAATTTATTTGACGTCAATGCGTAAGTACAGTACAGTATAAGTATTTGACGCATTTTGAACAAAGTACAAGCATAAAACTAACGAAACTACAAAGGGGAAAGTCAATACTTCAAACAAACACAACAAAATCGTTCAATTTTTCCTTAAGTAAAAGAAACCAAGAAGAACTTATATTAAAAATTTTGAATTTTTGCTTGTCCAAAGACTAGAATCGCTCTTTGATCACGCATGATCTGCCCTCGAGAGAAATCCCGGTACGATCAATATTTTCCCCGCTGATCACGGTTGATCACTATCAGAATCGTGTCAAAAAAGGGTCACAAAAACGGACAGATCGAGTGGAATCATCTGCACGGGGGCCACCAAAAGCAACTTTTAATAATGACCTTAACTTAGACTATTGATGGCTCTCATGCTCTTTTAGGCTGTCATGCTGACTTCTCCCTCACCGTCCGCTACCCCCCATACATCGGAACAAACTCACACTTCTCTATGGTCACTTCCACAGTACATGCTATCTCTATGGGAAAGTTTCTTTGTAGTCTTGTGACAAGCTAACACCAGGCTATGCTATTTCGTCACAAGATATTTTTTTTATCGTAGGTATACAAACGAAGAAAAAAATTGTCAAGAGATATCTTGGTAGCCACAGAAGCTGATTTATGCCTTTAGCTTCTAGGGGTAGGACAGAATTCTGCTAGGGTTGCAATAAAGTACCGTAGCCTGGTTAACAGAGGATTAACCCTACAATACTGCCCCCTATCATTTTATATATACGTTTAAGATGTAATTTCTACGAGAATCTAACCCTTCATTAGGGCAGTTTAGGGTTAAGTTTACATTAGGTGCTATGCTATGTTGCTGCTGTCAATGACGACACCCCATCACTCCCCCTCCCTTTAGTGCCTCACTCCTTCCATCTCTTAGTCACCAGATTTTAAGCGAACAACCGATGTTAGGCGAGCTGCCCCACCGGATAGAATATCAAATGTTCGCTTAAGCTTTCCAATAGCGAAGTATATTCCTCTGATGCAAGAGGCGATATTATCCATATAATCTAGATGCCAGAATGTTGCCTAACCAAGTGGCCTATTCCCAGCGAAGAGCCACTGCCGAGAAATCAGTTCCCTCAGAGCCATAAAGCCTTTCTATTTAAACCTTGTAGTGTGCATGGAAGGCCTCAGCGCTCGCCAGAATGTTCTAGTGTCGTAAAAAAATCACTTACTTGTCTTAATTTCTCGCTGATGTAGTGTCACTATGGTAAGCTGTCATTAATATCGGGACTCGATATTGTAAAACTCCCTTCTAGTTTTATTTTCGCATTTGTGTACTGTTATTATGCCACCTCGTCACGATCTCTGCGCAAATAAATGACGTAACAGGTACTCGACATTTTCAGATGGCAACACCGACACCGACTCGAGGGCTGGAGTTCGGACAACCTGATGGATTATGTGGAAGAACTTTTCTGTTCTCCGAAACAGGTGATGGGTGACATTATTTGGCTCGGATAATTAACAGCGTAGCATACTATCTGCGAGCATTTCTTAGTATGTATAATATATATCTATTTAGCAAAGCAAGGCTTACTGAGTCAAAATATGACATGCGATACATGAAGGTGATGGAGGGTGCACATCTATGAACCATCCATTGCACAGGTCTGGGCAGCGATGATCAGCTGATGGTGACCCAGGAAGCTCAGAACGCAGTATTGCAAAAGTGTTGGAGTCGCCTCTTTGATGAAGAAAATTAAGTGCAATTATCTTTTTTAATCTGTAGTAAATTCAGTTTGGATTCGGTAATTTTGATGAAACATCAGGGGATTACCCTCATGACTGCCGAAAACGCAAATCTCTTACGCCCTCCCATGAGTAATGACAGAAGCTCAATCCAAGGTAGTGACATCTAAGCCCATGAATGATGCTCTAGATAAGCTTAAGGATTCGCTGCAGATTAGCTTGACCGGAAATTGCAAATGGAACAAGTCACCAATAGTATTTTGCAGGTTTATTCACTATTATCATACACTCCTGTCAAAAGTCGCGTTTTACTGCTCGTGCCTGCATAGGGCGGAATACCGGGTGATCCTGTGAACACACAACTGACCGATGAACAGCCAGTATCGGCAGGGGCCACGGTGACAAAACGGGATGGGACTTGAATCTATTGGGGCCTAAAACGGAGTAATATTAAATCATTAAGAAATAAAATTCTAGAGTCAGTTTGGACACGAACAGCCCGCTAGGATGGGCACCATCTTCCGCACAGAACACAGCTTCTTCGTTTTGCCTTTCTCTTGCCACTAACTAATCAACCGATTAGATTGATGTGGATGCAAAAATATCATATACTCCCCCAAAGAGCCAGCTTTTGCTCAAGCTACAGCCAGAGTTGTATTTCCTTGGGCAACCTTGAAGATTTATTTGCTAACGAAATTGTGTTTGTTTTTTGCAACCAAAAAGTAAGGGGATGTGGACATAACTCTGTATTCAGCGCCACCAAAACAGTCTCCTCACATGAAAGCAAACAAATTTCCATTCGCTTTACACGAGATCACAGTCTTTGAACATGGTATTTCGCACTTAACTTGAGCCTCAAGTAACGCCATAACAATACCTTTGGAGTGCATGAAATTTAATTCTATCGCAAATAAACTATCTAACTTTGTAAACAAAGATATGAAACGTCCCAAACAAGTCTCACAACCACACTGAAAACGAATGTGTCGCTTGTGCTTACAAACAAAACCATGAACAAATTTCTAGGGTCACAACTACGCTGCTGATTGTCACGTGGGCATAATTTTTATTGATCATGCCTGGTTGCGCTTATAACGTCTTACTTACGAATACAAACACAGCTTTTGTACAAAAACATGCCTCTGCTGCATTACAATGGAGTTTGTTCGTGGGGTTATACAGGATTCAGGTACTCGGCTAGGAGCCATCTACAGTCTTTAAAGAAATCCATAGCCCGAACAATAGCGACTACGATATGGAATGCTCTGGACTCGCGACCGACAATGCACAGACGTTCTCTCAGCGACGTGCTGTGCGGATACACAAAACAAAACTAAAAATACACGCCGTTGCTTGCACAGCATAGCTTTCGCTTCGCTTGAGCAGGCTGAAATAAGCGAATGGGAAACACTTATTGAGAATACTACTATCATCACAGAGCTTTGTTGCACCACTGATGAAAATAGTTATTGTAAGGATAACAGAACCACGAATTCCTCCTAAGAAGCTTCTGCTGCAAGAAGCTTGTTATAATTACTTTACTAGTCGAGTTCTACTCGTTTGACAAAAAATATTTTCCTTTCTTGTGCAATCTTCAGAACTGTTACTCACTCGGTATCTGCTACGAAGACTTGATAAGCACCCTGAGTTGCATAGAAATTCATCAAGTAAATCCATTCTAACAAACATAACATCTAAATGGTTCCGGAAATTCCGATAGACAAAATAATTCAGATTTAGGTATAGTCACAAATTAAGTGGATGCAAATGCTGTTCAAAGAAATCCAGGAGCAACCGTTGGCTGATCGGTGTTGTTAAGCAGCAATTATATATAACCTCATGGCAATAGCTCATAGAAGGCCGGGGTGTAACTTCCGGTGTCTCTTGGGGAATGAGCCTGTTGGTTCGTCTACTGCCTCCTATCTAATCTAATGTTTATCAAGATGCTGCATATACAACTTCTTAACTAGTACCTAGAATTTTACTATTGCTCAAGTGCTCTGAAGTGTATAACTCACTGCATCACTTGCAGCTAAACTTGCAGCAATGATGATACTAGGGACTCCAAAAGTGTAAAGATATAGAGACAATTCGTCATTTAAAATCTTAGTTTCCTCCTTATCATACACAAATACAATTATACTTCTAGGTCAAATGTTATGGTATTCATACTTCATTTCATTGTACGTATAGCTCGTTTTAACTTCAGTGAACTCCGAGCAGCGACGAATCAGCTAGCGGTATCTAAGGTGTTTGGTACCATGGGCCGCTGTTAGTTTATCATCCCCAGTTAGTTTTCTGCTAGCGTGGTGTGTGGAGACCGAGTTGCCTTTACACAAGCAACAGCTTGACTCCATTACTTGAAAAAAAGGAGTTGTTCTCGACAGATGAATAAGAACAGGGTTGGAGAAGATTCTTCATAAATTAAATTCCGAATTTATGTATCTTTATTATTATGTTTCCCTAAAAAGAGAAGCTAGTAACTCTTTACAGTACAAATAATTTCGAGACTCTTATTTTTTCCTCTTAACTCGCAAACGTCTAATCCTGTAGTGGTAAGGCTGTGCAAGTATCAGCAAACAGACGTGAGCTACTATTCGCTGCTCATTTTTTTTAACTTCTAGTTTTTCTCTTCACGCAGCTCACGGAAGACCAAAGACAGGTACTCGAGCACACAACCACCACAGACCAGACTCGCATGGCCGACCATACGGCACCCGCCCCACAGTGGGGCGTGCAGTGCGGCGGTGGGGTAATGCCGCTGGCAGAGATACGCTCCGACATGTCCCGGGCTTTCGACACTGCGGCCCAGCAGCTCGGTAAGGTGCTCAAGGGAAGCTAAAATGTGGAAGCACTAAATTGAATTATTGAATATGTACTTCAAGCCTGACACTCAATCCTGATCAGCGAAACCAATACTCGTGACTGAAGTGCCAGACCTGCCAAGGCTACAGATTTCGATACAACCTTCCTAATCGATGAAGCCCTAAATCAGTCCGTTAGAGATAATATGGTGAACCTTCGTATTGTGAAGTCGATAAATAATAGATTTAACTGCTCTAAACTATAGTTTGGTGCAGCTAGAGTAACTGAAAAACGGAATGAAATGAAACAGTGCGTTGCTTTCATATTAGCCTGTCTTCCATGTTATTACAGTCCTCTGGTAAAATGCTGTGCTGTCTTACCGACGGGAGGGTAATTGTGTAGGGGTAAGTTTGCGCCCTGGACAGCCACTCGAACACATTATCAAACTTCGTGCATTGGTCATCTGCTGTACGTGTCGTTTTTGGGTACAGGTTGGAGAAAATGTTATTTTTTAATGCCGTCACCTTCAAAAGCCCTATAAGAATGCAGTAAGTGGGTGCCAGTTTAATGTGCGATTTTTGTTTGCTGCTTGGATGGTTGAGAATTCTGCTAGAAAGCAAAAGTGAACTGTTCTACGTGCTTACTTGTTTTTAGCGGAACTTTTGCGGATTGTTGAGCTGTGGAAATAAAGTCACTATTCTGTCATATATTTGTCACTGAAAGTAGACGATATAAGGAGCTAGACTTGGCTTGGTTGCAGTAATTTCTTAATTTTAGTTGGGACCTGAAGTTTTTTCTAACATGACCGCTAGAGGGTCCGCAGCTTTTTTCATCCCTATTACTTTCACCCACTTAGCCTTGATTTGTAGGTACTCGTTTTAGCTAGAACGACCTTCTCATTTAGCTAAAACAATCCTGTTATTGAATTAGGCGAAAGACCCAACAAGTTAGCGAAAAAGACACCATAAGTAAGCAGAAAATATAGATAATTATAATGTAGCTAAACTAATTCTATAATATTGCTTCAGTAAAACTGTCATTTAACTAAAGTGACCATAAAATTTAGCCTAAACTACCTTATAATAATTAAGCTAAAATGACCCTACAATTTAGCTAAAAATACCCTGTAACTTAGCTAGAACAACTGTAAAATTCATCCAATGAAGGAAAANTCTATAATATTGCTTCAGTAACACTGTCATTTAACTAAAGTGACCATAAAATTTAGCCTAAACTACCTTATAATAATTAAGCTAAAATGACCCTACAATTTAGCTAAAAATACCCTGTAACTTAGCTAGAACAACTGTCAAATTCATCCAATGAAGGAAAAATCCTCATAATTTAACTAAAAGGACTATTTAATTTAACTAAGCAGGCCTTATAATATTGTTTTCAAACAACACAGATATTATTATCATTTAACTAGAGCACTCTGAGAGCGCATACCTCCTCCAAGAAGGCAAAGGTTACGAAAAATTAAAGTTGGTTCGGAGACCACAATTTTTTGTATCAACACCAAAACCTAATCATTTGCGCCCTTCAGCAGTGTTAACGGCTTCAGTAGTTTTTTTGAAGATCCGTTCACAACATTTTGAGTCATGCTGCTAACAAGCAACATAACAAACATGAGTCAAACATTCAAACGAACCAACCAAAATTTAATCATTTATGTCTTTTAATATTATTAACAACTTATATAAATTTCATAAAGATCCAGTGATTAGTTTATGAGGTATTGTGCTTACAAGCATTAAATTAAAAACAGTGACAAACGAACGAACTAACGGATCATTACAAAAATTTGGTCATTTACTCTTCGAAATATACTCAACAACTCGTGTAAGTTTTATAAAAATATCTCCATAACTTTTTGAGTTATAGCATTGAGAAAAATAAGGCAGACAAAGAAATAAATGGATGGATGGATCTTTACCAGAAGTTAATCGTCTGTTTCTCATAAAATACCTAACAATCCCTGTAAATTTCGTCCAAATCTCTCCATAACTTTTTGAGTTATATTGTTGACAGACAGAGAGGCAGGCAGAACGATAGATAGACAAACCCTACGAATACATAAACTCTTTGGCGGAGGTAATTATCAAGTGAGGAGCCGCGCGGGACAAGAAACAAGAGTCTAAAACTTCATGCGGTCTCTACACGTGCAATCAAAACTCGAAATAAAAGCAGAAATATTAAAAGAAATGACAAGGATTTCGAACTCGCTTCCTGCTGCCCTTTTGAAAAAATTGGGTATATGTTGAAATAATAACTACACAATTGTGAAAGTCATTGAAACACATTGAAACACCACACGGCTACTGACCGTAAAACCAAGAACAGATGGGGCAATATTCCACTAGCTTTAGAGCTTCCCTCGGTGTGTTGTTGAGCGGGCCACCAGCGAGCTCTACCATCGCAGATACGTATATGTTGTTGCACTTGAGCGCTTGGCGTGTCTGATTGGACATACGTATTATTTCGCAAATTCACTCTCTCGCCAAGCTAATTTTCAGAATAAATAGTTTTTGCTTGTGCCCTATCTTCTACGCATACCGCCAGTAGCTCAATAGTAAACACTGCTGATTCGCTCTTTATCAGGAGACCTGACGTTTGATCCTAAGCCTCGGAGGAAAGGTCATAAAACTCGGGAATGTAGCGTCAGCATTACTTTCACTCATAGTCTTTGAGGATGTACTGGCATTAGGGGCAGTACTTTTCTGCCCAACCCACCCTCTTCTCTCGCATATTTGGCGGTAAGTCAACACGGTTGTTCTGACTGGTATTTTTGCCGACAGATAAAGAAGACAGTTTCATTCATCAAACTCACCACGTGACCGTCACCAATGGACAACGATGGTCAACTCTTGCCAGTTTCCTGAGGCCGGCAATGGAGCAGAGACTCGCGCAAGTTGTCATCCAAGCGCATGTTGATAAGGCAAGAATATTTATATTTGGTTTCCAACGGAATTTATTGCTCACTTGTTCATTGAAAGTGATAACTTATTAAAGTTCGACACAGAAGTGTTTCAAACTTTAACTAATGACGTTTCTGGTAAACTGCATCTGTGAATGCTAAAATTTGGCTGCATGTATGCCAAATTGGCGAGATTGTCCAAATTTTCTGCAAATTTTACATCATTTTTTCTCCAAAATTGGAGTGTTGGAAAAAAATGTGTGTATTTAAGGGGTTAACTCTGATGCTTGTTTCTCTGCAGCATTAGGAAAACCATACATTAAGGTTTATGCAATCACTTGTTTTTCAATTTCTGTTTAGTTTTCTGATGCACGTAGTTCCTCGTATTTTTCCAAAACCGGCTTCACTTTCGCACTTTGCCTTCCTTTATCTAGGCATGTTATTGCATTTTCATTTACTCTCAACCCAAAGAAAAACAAATTTTAAAGCTTTGCTAATTATACTTGGGCACTTCTTCGCGAATCTCATCTGAGAGTAGTTGAACAGTTGAAGTTGAATGCTACCAGTGAGAAATTTGATTTGTACCTTCAGGCAGATATTAAAATTATGTCCTGCAATGGAGCAGCGAGCCACCAGTAATGAACACGATTTATACTCTTTTTGCAAATCTAGATATAGTGTTCGAAAATCGTCGAGTAGCTGGACTTAATTGGTATAAGTGAGGAAATCAGCAGGTTTTCTTCAACAGATCCTCTTCGAAAATCGTCGAGCAGTGGGAGTGGAGTGGCACCAGTGGGGGGCCGTGAAGAACAAGAGGCGTACCTATGTGAGGGGAGAGGTAATCCTTGCGGGGGGCTCTGTCAACTCCCCAGCCATCCTCTGGGCATCCGGAGTGGGGAAGAAGGAGGAACTCGAAGAGCGAGAAGTAAGCTCATTAATCCAGCATATATATATAATTATTATCCATAGCATGAAGATGGGACATCCATTTAGCGAAGAGTAGTGATGAAATGGTACAGTTTATAAAGCTGTAGAAACAGTTTAGCATTAACAAAACAATCAAATAAATGTGCAAAGTGAGCTTTACGGCCAAGCTTCAGTACCTTACGTTTCTATCGATATTTTAAGAAGAAAAGAAAGAGAGAAAGGAACAAACGAAATCAAATTGTAACGTGGTTTTGTGAACAGAGTATATTGTATTAGCAGGGAGTAATTTCGGGCACAGTGCTCTACCGCACAACTGTAACATTTAGGGACCATTGATTAATATGAAACGATGACTATAAGTCAATTGTTGGGCGAAAATGTTTGTACCGAACACTCCTACCTTTTTTCAAAGATTCTTCCCGAGGCTTACGTATGCTGAAAAATGACACTAAAACTGGTAATTTTAGTCGCTAATTAATGTCTAGGCCGCAATAGACATTCGTACGCTGAACCTGTCGCCTCATCCACATGCACACACACTGAAAGTAAGTAGCCAAAGTACCCTAGAAAAGTAATTAAATGAACGCCGTATGAACAGAACATCCCCTTATAAGTTGGGCATGCGGTTTTATAGTGTGGTTCCGGCACAACGCTCAACGTAGCCTTTGGGGAGAGTTCTTAACGTGGCTGTTTCGAAATTTGGAAGATTCGTATATATTATGGGCACTACCAACCTTACATGCGTTGCAAGTATGAATTTCATCAACTATCAGTCGCCAATGACCAAAGTATGAATAATTTGCAATATTAGACATAAAGAGGTACCTAACGTACGTTTCAGATGACCGTCGTCCATGACAGCCCGGGTGTTGGCAGCAATCTCGTGGACCAGATCAACCTGCCAGTGTATGTGCATCTCAACGCTAGCATCTCCATCAACCCCAACAAGCTGCTTACGTTTGGCAATATCTGGAAGTATCTTGTATTGGGAGAAGGTACGTCGAGTGTCCAGCTATCGCAGTTTACGTTGCTATCTGATTTACCATCATGAGTGTGCTTAGTCAACTATCCAAATTAACTCTTCTATCTGTTGTTATTTAAATTCTGATGGGGCAGTAATATGTAAATGGTGCTATCATTGCGCTGCTGTTCGTATACTTTACGCTCAAGTTCTCTTCCGTTTATTTGAAGGGTTGACGAAGTCAATAGAGTTACTAAAATAATCTTGTCGATGTATTTACTAATGCGATGAATTTTGGTGGGTGACTCAAATTTTTCTGCAGCTTTTTAAAATTTACAAGAGGCCAAAGGAAAGTCGACCTGACCGCACATTCCAACCAAAAAATTCACTCACACTAGTTCGTGCTGCAGATACATATGTGCTCACTAGCCACAGAGTAGGGTACCTTTGCAATCAAGCACAAATTGAAGGAGTCATGGCATCAGAGACGAAAGACCCTATGCGGCAGCCTCCTATCCTGGGCAATCCCCATTGCTGGTTAGAGTCAATACCCCGCAATAACTTTCAGACACTTAATGCTGACTCAGCAATGCAAGCGCTGCAATAATGCACCTGTAGGGCAGCAGACTCGAACATGCACCTCCCACAGCCAAAGCCATGACTTCCTGCTACTGTTGACTGTTGCTAAAAATGGCTCACAAACTCGCACGTCTTCGATTCTTGCAATAATTTTTATCTAAGGAATTCGTTCTTTGTAGTGAAGCATTATGCATATAATTATGTAAGGCCAGGTAAAAAAAAATTACCACTGCATTAGGGAAACGAGCGGACAACAATGTCTAAAATACATAACAATGTGAAAACATAATATCTTTTACCGCTTCATGATTGGCTTGATATGATACACAATTCTTATAATGTTTGCAGGAATGTTTGCTGACTCTGGGATTGGCGGAATTTTAACTGAATATAAGAACAAGCATCTGAAGGTGCCGAAAACCCCAGAGGAATCAAGACAAGAAGCAACCCAGCATTCACATACTTCACAACCACCTGTTCATCAGAATTCATGCTCTCAAGACGAGCTCGATGACAGTACGAGTGTACATGACGAAGACATGGGACAAGGTTTTTGTCCAATTGCTCCCAGTGATAAAGATTCAAATATTAATGAAAACCGAGGATATGATCCAGCAGTAATTGTATATGATGAAGGACTAGAGGTCGAAGACACAAATGCTGAAATGGCTGTCGAAGACGAATATTCTAAAAATCAAAATCCAAGCAACGATGGTTACCCTGAAGCTGGTACTGAAGTACACGAAGGTGGGGAAAACAGAAGTGCAAATTACAGCACTGATAAGCTCAGCGCTCGGGAAGTAGGTAACGATATAGCAATAAATAGTCACGATAGCACTGACAAAGATGAAAACTTAAAGAAAAGAGTTAGCGAAGATACAGAAAGTGAAGAAGTAGAAGACGAAGAGTCTCCAATTGGGCTCTTACTTTTCAATATGGGCGCCGTGGAGAGAGAGTCGTATGCA
>LQNS02276925.1:3498949-3521530 GCA_001587735.2 Parhyale hawaiensis | reverse complement strand
AAGAACTGGACTGCGTCATTCGTACGCTAGCATTTACTGGCTACCACCCAATAGGTACCCTTAGAATGGGTCCCGATGATGACCCCTCAGCTGTGGTTGACCTACAACTCAGGTATTGACGAGTTTTTGTTCCTACAATTACAGCAACAATAAGTTTTGTTTTACCCATTTATTCTGCACTCCCAACTTTATAATGTACGAGTATACTTGTGTAATCATTTCCGAGCATTAGGTATAATATTGTTGATGTGGCTTCATTTTGCTGCACTCATGATGAATTTTAACTTTGGAACTTCTGATGTCTTCATGACTGCCGCTTTTTGCGAATGTTCTCCACCAACTTTTTGCACCATCCATACATATCAATCTAAAAACAACCGACTGAAAAGTCGATTGGAAAAATTATTTTTTGCGATTAACACAGAAAGAGTAAAAAAAGGATGAAATTGAAGTATATACTAATTGAAGTATATATTCCCTAATTAATTTTCCATTCTGCTGGGAAATGTGCTTAATTTAAGTTGAAGCACAGAGCTATTTAATTGACTCACTTATTGAATACACTTTTGGTGCCTACTTTCTATGCTTTAATGGCTTCACTGGTATGCCCAATCAATATCCATTCACTACAACTTCCACTGGAGGCCTACAGAGTTCCAATACCCAAACTTAAAGCATTTGCAATTTTGCACCAAATACTTATAAAAAATACTGATACGTCTCTAATCTGGAACAAGAGAACGTTAACTGTGCGTCCCGTTGCAGACTGCGAGGTGTAGAGCGCGTGAGGGTCGTAGATGCCTCAGTGTTGCCCTCGCACGCGGCGCCCGCCCCTGCTGGGCTGGTTGCCCTCTATGCTGCCCGGGCAGCGGACCTCATCAAGGTACGTACGATGTGGTGCGGCTTGTGTACGTGGACAGCTTCACCTTATCTGTACGTGGCTGTGGCTACTTCCCTACAGAAGCGTTTCCGTAGGAATGCGATAGGAAATATTAGCCTTGCAGTAAAATAACCCCGTGCTCGCCCATCATTATAATCTGTACTCTATATTTTTGGTAACATCCCGTGTAGTGCGTTGATTTCCATTTTTTTGTGTATATAATAATAGACCTTTAGCCAACTTCTATTTCGTACAATCACAGCAAAAAATACGAGTAATCTCAAGGTCCCCAGATCGAATCCTGACTCGATTCTTTGTTTTTATTCTATTAAACACAAGGGCGGGCAGGAGAGCCACCTGTCTGGATAATACAAGGAGTTGACGGGACGAGGAACTGCGTGATAAATACTTGTATACAAATCCTTTGTAAAAAATACCCAGTATACCATCACTAATTTTGGTTACGAGCCACCACTGACGGACGCGCGCGGCACCCTATGGCCACGAAGCAATAGTGACTTTCTTATTAATCTCTGTCCTACATCCAAAATAAGTGTAGAGAGAAGTACATACTCTCATGTGGCCAAAACAAAGCCAAGCGTGATAGTCAGTCACGTTGCCGCATGGTTCCTTACCACAGGATGGTCGGCGCCTCTGACTCGCTGTGACATCGCACGTGGCTTGGTTTTAGTCACGTAATAGCACGTTGTTGACTTGTCTATTCACTTTGCGGGGCATTTGTACTTGACGACATTTTATAACAGATGCCTCACACTCGAAATACTTGCATGATATGTTTGTTTGCAAATACATACCAGCTATTTGCGCTCACAATAATACCAAAATATCAAAGGAAACGTATAACTATGCTATTGTGAAAAATGACATGCAACACCCTTTACTGTAACTTCCTACCCATGAAGGAGAAGCGCCGCAGCATTTTGAAAACCACGTCACAAAGATTTTGCTCGTATCTTAACTACATAGTAACTGCTGTTCAGAAACATCTCCAAGTACTTTCTATTCTGTAGTTGAACATACAAGGGCGTGATTTCTAAATTGATATACTACATTTGTTTGAAAATATTGATTAATATTGTTTACAGACTAAGCATTTGTATTTTTCTGTCATGTCCTAATTCTTCTCTTAGCTCTGAAAGAAGCATACTTTAATTTTATGCGTCCCTACTACCAAACTGCGAAATATCGAATCAAGCTGGCGGGTGTGAAGATATGCATCATTTTGGTGTTGATACAATAATTATACCTTTGACCCTCATGTACGATTTCTTAATGTACTTCTGCTAATTTTTTTAGTTTAACCTTAAAGTATTCTCCTTGACACTGTGGGAGAAAAAATTAATAGGAAAACATGAACAAAATAAGTTCACCAACCAAGAGCGAAATCACATTGTTTCCCTTCCGCCACCAGGATACCTGGTTGCCCCTCAGCAAAGTCCGAGCGCAACAGCCGTGCTATGAAGGACTCTGCGGCGAGGAGCTCTTCAGCCCCAACAGCGCGGCTGTCATGGGCACCGCACCGATGCTACTGTCTCTCTTGTACCTATTTTTATTGCAGGCTTAGCTTCTTTGCTCTCCACATGACCCTTTTCGTGCCTGAATTAAACTCTACTTTTCGTAGGGGTAACACTAGCTAGACTGTCTCAATTGGGCACATTAGGCCCGACAAAAATGACACCATGCAGAGGGACACAAAGTTTTTTTCTCGGGTAGGAAGGGATATCCCATTCACACCCTCGGAACCATTTGGTCATGTTTCAGATAATGATTTTCTTATCAAACCCAATTTTTGATTGAGGGGTTACAGAAATAAGATAAACGTCAAGAAACTTTCACCAGACATCTCGAGAACTGAAGCTTATACTTTGTCGATGAAAGTCTATCCGGAGGGATTTTCTAGTCGATAGCTTCTTTGCGGGAAGGCTAAGCTCTATAGCGGACACAAGTTTAGCGAAAGTGTATTAGTCAGGGTGCCATCGATTGGCACTGGAAAGTCGTGGTAAGTGTAGCCCGCTAGCTTAGACTTCTTCAGAAATTCGGAGAGGAGTGATGGCTTCTCAACTTTGATTCATAGGTCGTTCACCTCGGATCGACTGTCCATGAGACCACCGCAAACTCAAATCTGTTTCGCAACAGGGAGCTTTCGGTCGGCTCAAGTGTAATCGGGTCACTATTAATGCCTACAATATAATTCATAGTGGTGAAACCAACACTGCTACCAAAAGTTCCTGATACGTCAAGACGACTGGGGTTATCATTAACTCGACTTAGCCGTATTAACCAGGGCCACTCTATGTAAAGCATTTCTCATAGGACAAGCAACTGGAGTTTCCTCTCTACACGGTGCAATGGAACTTTATCAGATGGGCAGCTAGTTGGCGATTAGTCGGGTTCTCATAATATAATCTTTCTGTTGGGGAGTGTTTCATTCGCCTGCATCTATCGGCTACCATTGTAGCGAAGCAAGCAGAAGTTGGACTCTCTAGCGAGAAGTGGTAGCCACTACCGTGCCTGTTGTCGACAGCTACAATCAAAGTAACTACTTCGTCTACCAGGGACCCGGTGGCTCTCTGGCACTTAAGGCGACTGGTTCCGCTGTACTACAGGTGCACCTTATCCGTCTGTACTAACCTCCGTAGCAATTGGCTGTGAGTGTGCGCACTGACTCTAGCTCCATTGGATCGAATGTATTTCGACTTTAGTCCTCAGAGTTTTAGGCTTTAATTCAAAGCCGATTACGATTGAGACAGCTAAAAGCTGTCGTTGCAAAAAAGCTAGCGCTAATCCACTATATAATAAAACACAGTTGTTGGTCGCTTGCTTGCTCCCTCGCTTGCTCCAATGTTGGTCCGTCTGTCCGTCACGCAGTTAAGAGTTTAAAAGGAGAAAATTCATGCACTGAACAAGTTGAGACACCATACAATTTCAGCGCTTGGAGTACCAGTGACAAATATAGCTCTGGATCTCCAGCCTTTGGATCCCGGGCTCTGGATCCCCAGCCTCTGGATCCTTAGCCTCTGGATCCCCGCTTTCATTGCTGAATGCTATCGAAGTAGTTGAATCTTCACGCTGAGCAAACGCCTTTTTATACTGAATTTACATCGNAAATATAGCTCTGGATCTCAAGCCTTTGGATCCCGGGCTCTGGATCCCCAGCCTCTGGATCCTTAGCCTCTGGATCCCCGCTTTCATTGCTGAATGCTATCGAAGTAGTTGAATCTTCACGCTGAGCAAACGCCTTTTTATACTAAATTTACATCGCATCAAAATTTCGACACTGCATGGAGATTCAACAATCAGTTGGTATCCACGGCCTTCAAAGATGAAACCTATACATATTGCTTGTTTTTAGATTTAAAGAAAGCATTCGACACGGTCAATCACGAAATTTTATTGGAAAAGCTGTCCCATTATGGAATAAAAGGCCGCGCAAATGATTTACTTGCGAGTTACTTAGATCATCGAACGCAGTATGTAGTTATTGATGAGTGTAAGTCATCTAAGAAGACTATTGATGTTTGTGTGCCCCAAAGCTCAGTTCTTGGTCCGTTACTGTTCAATATTTATATTAATGACATTTCATCAATTGATGATGTTAAGTCTTTGCTATATGCAGATGATGCTGTTTGTTACATTAACAATAGTTCATTACTGGTTGCGTTACAGAAACTGCAAAAATTCATTAATAACCTCTCAGTTTGGCTTGAGGGGAATAAGTTAACACCAAACACAGAGAAAACCAAGATTATGCTGTTTAGTTCAGCAAGAATTAATTACTTACCTAATGTATATTTTAATGGCAATAAAATTTAATGGGTAAAGTCCTTCAAATATCTTGGTGTTGCAATTGATGACAAACTGAAGTTCAATCAACACGTATTTATTCTCGGCAACAAGTTAAGCAAAGCAAAAGGTGTTATTTATTCTCTCTCGAAATGTTTGCCTAAAGAAGGATTACTAAGTCTGTTCTATTCTTTGTTTTACTCGCAACTGACTTACGCAATTATTATATGGGGTGGAGCGAGTGAAAATATTTTGAAGCCGATTAAAACTTTAATGAATGATATTCTAAGGTTAAATACTGAGAGTAAAACGCGATCGGAATAATGTACCACTAGTCTCTACCAATACGATGTACTGCAGTCTTAATGTTTTAACATTTCAGGATGTTTATCGCTATTTTTTTGTTAAGTTTGTTCGAGTTGCTCTTTCTGGTGAGAATACATTTTATGAGAGTCATTTTCGGCCTTTACAAGTTGACAGACACTATGACATAACCGATTTAATTTACCTATGTTTAGGCTTGAAATAGAGAAAGAGTTCGCTGTATTTCAGTGTGTCAAAGTGTTCAATAATCTTCCAGAATGTTTGGCGCAGCCTATGTCACATAGAGATTTTAAATGTCGGTATAGAGATTTTTCCCTTCGTCATTATATATAGTGACGAATGAATGCAGTGTGCCCAATAAAAAAAGTAATATAGCTTTTTATGGGCTTGTGTCTAATTTTTTTCTGTATTTCTTAGCTGTTTTTATCTTTTCTGTGATTTGGAGACCATAAAAAGTGTAAAAAAAGTGTTAATACGGTGAGCCCTGGGCATTTCTAGTGAATTATTTTGACTGAACTATATTTTTCTTAGTGCAGCTTAACGCTTAATCAATTCCAAGCTGATATTCACTCCTTATCTTGCAGGGGGGATATTTTGCTATCGCAAAACTGATGGTTGTACAGCTTGCGTTTCACTAATAGAGGATCAGGCCTGCAGGGATGAGACCTATAATACAGCAAACGCTATACTGGGAACCAAAACAATAAAAAGCTCAATTACAAACTTTTTGCCGTCGTTTTTGACGGCTGGGCCCTCTACTTGGTCTAGAAACATTAGATCATCTCAGTGGAATTAGGTGAAAAAAGTCCGCCCCTGCTAGACAGGTGTCCACGACATGAGAATATATACTGTATATATGGCAATATCTGACACCTTGTTGTCGTCAGAATACCGCTGACTGTTCCAAAATTGTTCATTACCCTAAATTGTTAACAATAAATCTAAATTTTCTATGGAATAATTTTATTTGACAGTGGACTCAATGATCACTCTCAGATGCAGAGAGTTAATTACAAGCCAATGTAAAGAGTAATAGAGTTGAAGTTTTCATTAATTCCCGCGTTTTCAGCGAAGACTCATAAATGTAAGTAGTGCCTGAAAAGGTGATCGATTGTGGTGTAGTTTGTCGGGAATTTTAAAGAGCACTGGATTTACTTAAAACTCACGTGCTCGGTAGAGTCGAGCTTTTGGCCTTCTCAAGCGTAATCGATTCGTGCTGAAGCGTAAAACTCGATAAATGATGACAGGTCCAATGCTCAGGATTAAGTTCCCGAAAATTTGAAGCAAAGCTCATTGGATGATCTCGATCAAAGTAGCGGAATCGAACAAACCATAAATATTCTTTGCTCATTTCTAGCTTTTGAAACATCAGGATGATAAGTGAAAGAGGTACCTTTTATTTATCGAACTCATGGCAGCATTGGTAGTAAATATTCATCGCTTACTGAAATGTAAAGCAACAAATCATGAGACAGCGAAGGTTAGGAAGTGAGTAGTTATTTTGCACTTGTCCAGTAGGAAGGAAATTATTACAACACATATAGTGACTAGGGTACTCGATCAGAAAAGAAAGGATATATCATTGCGTACGATGCCCGACATGTTTTGTTTATATTAAGTAGAATGTACCGTAGTGTCGTGATAATGAAGTAAGCATAAATCACCGTTATTCACTTGATAAGCAATAGAGTGAAGAAAAATACCTATAGTATTACTGAAAAAAAATTAATATTCAGATTTTCATAAAAAATTCGTTAAATTAGGGAAATTGTTGGCACACAAACGCGGACGCAAGTTTTCGAA
This sequence comes from Parhyale hawaiensis, assembly GCA_001587735.2. Taxonomy (NCBI): domain Eukaryota; kingdom Metazoa; phylum Arthropoda; class Malacostraca; order Amphipoda; family Hyalidae; genus Parhyale; species Parhyale hawaiensis. Next base: position 3,514,719 of record LQNS02276925.1, on the reverse strand, counting down.
CTTAGGAGCTAAAACTAAAATTATCGGTGAAAAAGCCTACGTTTCTACGGTATTTTATTGCTAACAATCGAGGGAATTTGTTCATAAGCTTTTTATAAAACTTTTTTCACTCAGTCAGCTATGGTAAAATGTTGCGGAAGGTCTTAGCTTAATTAAGTAATTATTTTCGCTGAAGCATCGCACCTACTATACTATAATAGACGGCGCATCCGTGAAAATTTAATGGCACAGGGAATCGTTACTTCGATGAAACCCTCGTTTTCTGTGTCCTTCTTCGTAGTTCTGCTAAGAAGAATATATTTACTTATTCCTTCAGTGTTCTTCTCCATTCGCGCATCATAAGCCCAGAGCAAATAAAGCTGTGATCCGCAAAGGAATTAAAATTCAGTGCCCATACAACCACTAGGAGGTACTTCAATAGTCTGGTGAAACTACAACCCCTTGGAATTGAGCTACTGACTGTTTCCTATAATATACTGATAAGAGGGTGGAGAGAGACCAACCAAGACAGTGAACAAGCAACAAAGAAACTCTGGGCTATTATTTAGTGGGATCTGCTGTCCTCTTCCTTGGTAAGTAAGTATAGTTAGTAGCTAGAAAGTACCGCCAGCGAGTGAACATTGTGAAACACAAATGTATGAGCTGAAGTATGAAAGACGTTGTGGCTTCTACAATAGTTGCATTTTATACACCGTTTGTGATAAAATAACTAAGTGAAAAAAGAAATAAATAGATAAATTTTATAAATTTCAGGCGTCTTAGGTTGAAAAGTCCGGGCTGTTTGTAATGTCATGACTCATTCGTCAAAATCGATCTAGCCTAATTCTACTCGTCCGACACCTCAGACAAGAGCGTTGATTTCGACACTTTGAATCGTGTTGCACGTGTTAAAAATAATCCAAGTACGCTTGAGACGCTGCATGACTGAGTTTCCGACAGTCCCATGGGCATCGAGCAACTGATTACAGGTCAACTCCTAAGTTTTGATTTAATGGGGCGAAGCCAAGGCTCCTCTCTTTTCTTTTGTACTTATGGGACCGGTTAAGATAAACTTTGATGCGCCCATCGAACGCACCCTAAGGTAAAACACACTAATTTATAACAACTTGTGAAGAAAAAGATGTTTTAATTGGGATGGTATACGCTGGCCAAAGGAATGAGTTTCCTCAGCTAATAGTCCTAATATCTGTTGAGCCTTCGTAAACACAACTTTGAGTGTAGCAAAAAAGATGTTACATTTTCAGCCGTAAAATTCAGTTTGCTCAATAAGTGCCCTAAGTTGAGTTTCGGATGTTTTTTTTTTTTAGATTGAGAGGGAATTCTGACTGACAATAATTCGTACATTTCTGCTATTTAAAGGGACACAATAGCTCTTTCGGACCGGGAGATAAGGAAGCTCATTGTTTTGACTTACGTGTGTCACCCCCTTAACCCGTAACAGGCGTAGGCTATCACTGAATCTGTGCATGACACGAAGTTGCTGAATTGAAGCGGTAGATTATCAAACGTTGACCGTTTTGTCTTTTCATCCGTGCCCAGAGCTGTACACTCACGATACTCGTCACATTACAGAGTGTTTTAGATACGAGGAGGCTACAGCGAAAACTTTCCGAGGGTCTGAGCTGAAGCCGCCGTTTTTGCAGAGATTTACTCCGTTTTCTGTGGGCAATTTTCTATGCAGTCGCCGGCACCAGTTCAGGTGCAGCGCCGGTTGGTGGCAATGCAAGGTACCAGTGCCGTGTGTACCAGTGCCTGTAGAGGACCTATTTGCTGCACTGCACTGCACCCAGGTCAGCTGATTGCCCTAGCACACATATGTTCGCCTATGCATTTCCCATATCTCTCAACCCCAAAGAATTTACGCAATAAGTTTTTTGTCCATCGTTTGTTGAATCCGAACTGATCAAACATTTCAAAGTGTAAAATCCATTAACGAGACTTTTATAAACTTATATACATTAATGTCTACCTGAAAATTTAATATTTTCCTAGGTTTCAACTATGATCTGTGATCGAAATTGCTACGAATACCTATGCTCTGTACTCTAGAATTGTGGCAAAAGTCGTACAGTTTAAAGTTATTTAATTGAGATGTTTTCGGGTAGATGAAAAATCACCTGAGGGCTGCCCAGGTATCGGGGTCCAACTGCTGTATTTTTAGCCGTCATAACGCTCAGTGTCAGAGGTGTAAAATTAGTCTCCCGCCATCCTTGTGTAACTTTGTGCCACCTGTGCCAGCTTCCACTTAAATCTTCGCTGTCGTGACACCGAGGCGGTAATTACGTGTCTTGATTTTGGTGCGCCAGCCGGTCAAATACGACCTCGAGATGTGGAGTATCTGTTTCGAGGACAGGTGATAATCTTATACGATGAATATTTGATAGGTGTTCCTATCAAATACGATGGGTGTTCCTAAAATTTTCTATAGTAAAATAGAATATAAGGGGTTACATTTTTTTCTTCTGTTGGTAAGAACGCCTTGAATAAACTGTTTCCTTATTTTTATCTCAGTAAAGGAGGTCATGTTTCCGTCGTTTTTGTATGTCTGTTATCCTGTCTGTCACCAAGATAACTCATTACCGTAAGTTATGGACGGATATTGACGAAATTTCCAGGGTTTGTTAGATATGTTTGGAGATATAGATAACTTTTGGTGAAGATCCGTTCATCCGTTTGTTTGTCTGCGTTTCTCAATGCCATAACTCAAAAAGTTATGGACAGATTTTTAAGAACTTTACATGAGTTGTAAGGTATATCACGAAGAGTAAATGAAATAAAGAACCAAATTTTTGTGATTATCTGTTTGCTCGTTCGTGTGTTTGTTTCTGTGTTTGATTTTATTCGTGTTAGCGCAATAACTCAAAAAGTTTTGAATGGATCTTTATGAAATTTACCAGAGTTGTTAGTAATGTTAAGAGACATAAATGAATAAATTTTGTTGAAGATCGATTGGTTCGTTTGTACGTTTGACTTATGTTTGTCATAATGTTTGTTAGCAGCATAACTCAAAAAGTTATGATCGGATCCTCAAAAAAATTGCAGAAACTGTTAATACTATCAAAAGGCACAAATGGTTAGATCTTGGAGTTGATAGAAATAAAATAATGGTTTCAGAGCCAATTTTAATTTTTTGTTACCGTTGCCTTACTTGGCGGAGGTATGGGCTCTCAGAGTTCTCTAGTTCTTAATGCCATAACTCAAAAAGTTCCTGACGATTTTTTCATGATATTCACATGAATTTTTGGGTATATCACGAAGAGTGAATTACAAAACTTTTGTGGTGAACTATTAATTTTGTTCGTTCGTTTGTCGCTGTGTTTAATTTTATGCTTTTTAGCACAACAATTCAGAAAGTTATGAATGGACCTTTATGAAGCTACAGGAGTTGTTAGTTATATAAAAAGACATAAATGATTAAATTTAGGTGATGATAAGTTAACTGTTTATGTGTTTGACTAATGTTTGTAAGAATGTTTGTTAGCAGCATAACTGAAAAAATTATGAACATATCCCCAAGAAAATTACTAAGACTGTTAATACTATCAAAAGGCACAAATGATTAGATTTTGGTGTCGATACAAAGAAAATCACGGTTTCAGTGCAAATTTAAATTTTCATTGCCGCTTAATTGCTTGGGGGAGGTATGCGCTTTCAGAGTGCTCTAGTAAGTTATGTGGTCCCCACCTAACCTTATAATTCGAGGATCGTCTGTATACTTCAATGTGTTTATACATGTTTGTGATAATTAGGTGCGTTTCATTGGCTCACTTGGATCGGAATTATTTGGCTTGATTAGATTTTTCCTGTCCGGACGTCAATACTGTGAGCTGAGCTTGCCACTTTGCAGCGTACTTCAGGCGCAGTGTGTTCGTGACCGGATCCGACATGGCGAATAAAATGCACAGGATGGATGTTCCGGAAAAGTTAGAGTTAAGGGGATCAGTTGAACTTTATCTTAGTGCGCGAAACGTCATACGCTAAATTTTTGTGCTCGGTCGTGACGACTGCGGCTGTGCAGCAGCGTATCTGCTAAAAAAAATTGCCAATTATGAGATGTACTATTCCTTCATTTTCTTTCTTTAAGCGTAAAAAACACATGCAGAGTTCTCGGGAAACTATGTACTTAAAAAATAAATGCTTTTAGCAGTCGTTTCTTCAAAACAAGTATAAAATTTCTATCATTTGCTTTTTTTACTCTGTGTTTTGTGTCTCTTTGCATCACGATTAAAGGGAAAATTAAGCGAACGCAGCTTCATTTGAAGAAAGAATGTATCCGTTTGCAGCGACAGCAGGCTGCCTGAAGCAAATGTTTCCGATTTAACAAGCGGCTGTAATATGTTGGTTGCGTATGTGGCTCGCTGGAACGATATGTTCGTCGTTTATTAAAAAAAATACGTAACTTTATTGCATCGACAAAATATTTCTGATTATCGTATAATTTCTATTTTTCAAATCGCACTGGAATTGGAACTCAGGTTTCTGAAAACGAATCTAGGACAGCGAAACTGTGATCAGAGTTGAGTCTAATAATGTGAATCAATGATGTAAAATACAGAATTAATTTTGCATTGATCTTACTCCCCAGTCACAATGTACCTGGCTCTGAAATAACACGGCAGGTCAATTAAAGGAAAAAAATCAGAACAATGTAATAAACACCGAAGTATGTTTGTATATTGTATACTTAAAAATTTATATTTTTGTATCTCTCGCGTATCGCCCTCTGATCAAAATAGATGTACGAAAAATAGGCAAGATTGGAGATTGTGGCGATTCTGTAGTGTTGCGAGCCGTTAGGTGGAAATTACACCAGGTTGGAGATGATGCCCAAAGGAGGGAATCCGGAAAATTTAATGCAATTCTCGCTTTGCTGATGGTTAAATATAAACTATGAAGATTTCTTAACGCTTTCAAGGATCCTGATTCTTACTTGCCTTCCCACGCCAAAGCTTGCTTGCTTTGAGCAAAATGAGCATTTTGAACAGATGTCACCGAAGCAGGCGGTAAGAGTGGTCAATGGAACCACAAAACGGTACGAAGAAAGAAGTGACTTCCGTTGTTGTAATTATTCTTTTTAGCTCAATTTATTGTTTGATAATACAGTTCGGCAATCATTTTCTTCACCAATTTTTTGTTATTGATAGCATATATTGTTTAGTATGACTTTTTTGTCACACCAAATTTATTGGTTCACCCAGATATTATAGTACTTATCTCCTTTACTCATTCTGTTCTACAGACGTTGTCCACACACACTGAATTTCAGATTTTCAATTAAGATACTCATTTCAAAGCTGCTAGCATGAGAACCCGAAGTATTCTCAACCCTTTGGACGCCTCTAGCGACTTCTCGTTGTAACATTTGCCTGTTAGTGAGAACTAATGGATACCACCTTCACTTCTCTGAGATGCTCTGGATACACTGTATCTAATTTACTTTATTACATCCACCAACGGGATTATGTTTTTGTCGTGTTTTTTCTTCAATTAATGGAATAAAAGTTCGATTCGTTTAGACAAGCACTGTTCAATAAAATGTCCTGTTATTAGGGAAGTCATATCAAAGTTCGAGCAGACAGTGTACGTACCAACGAGCAGCAGCAGCAATAGCAGGAATGATGGCATAGGTGAAAAATATTTTCTTTTATCGTTTTATCACAAAAGCGAACTGCATACACATCCCTAACAAAGTTCTTGGCAGCGTCAGAAGCTCAATCCGTAATACAACATCTTGGGCGGCCAAAATTTTGTTACTGCTAATGATGCGGTATAAGAGCATGCAGTGAGCAGATCAATATTTTTGATATTTATCTCTATTAAAGTCTACGTATTAATGCATGCAAAAAACCTACTTTTTCTGACCCTGGGCAGTAAGGACACAATAACCTATCATCGCGATAAAACGTGACTGCCCTGTGGCTGAAGAGATCGCTGTGGATGAAGGATTTCCACTCCAAAAATGATTTGTGGAGTATTGGGAGGTCTGCTGATGTATTTTTAGACGACAAAGCTGCCAATCAGGGTCAGTGGTGTGTACGCTGCTGGGCTCACAGCAAACAATTTTACAGACTTGACAGAGGGTCGCGGGCCCTGAAGTGGGCTCTTAAAACCTACTTCTGGCCCCAGCAAAATGGCTTATCCATTCTTTTAAACTTCTCTTGAGATGTTGAAATAAAAAGGTAGTAACTTGGGAAATTTTTATTACTGTATTTTACAGACAGAGATGTGTTGGAATGCCCAGTAATATTGCATCACATTATTTTTCTGAATTGCATAAAATTCCCAAAGGGTTTCTGTTTTAGCAAGAGTTCTATCGGATATTATTTGATGTTTTTTTTGCCTCAGAGTTAACACATGATCAAATTGGAGCTGATGTACTCACACCTGTCGAAATTATTTCAATAATTATTTTATAAATGTTTCAACAACCGAATGACTGGTAGCGAGCACAAAGTATATTAGCTCTTTATCTCACGATCTCACGGGTAATTACTAAAAGTAATATTGCATATGTTAGAAGGGGGTTCGAGTTCCTGTTTTCCTGAAAGTTTTTTAACTATATAGAGTTCAATTTCGATCGTTTTATGTAAAATCTTTGTCACAAATTGGTACATCCGTTACTCATATTCTCTTTCTCACATAAATTATTTGCAGAAATTCTTTGGCCATCCATTTAACAATTACGCTTAGCTTTTCAAACATCGATAATGCACCAACAGCGGCAGTAAAAAGGACATCTTAAAAACAATGAGATGATGCAGTACCACCACTCTGGCATAATTGCTTGATATCTCTAATTTTTTAGTTTTTTAAGCTGACATGTTTATTTTCTTCGTTGCAGTGAGATGTCCTACAAACATAATATTTATCAACCGTCATACACTATGTATTACTAAGGAAATGAAAGTTATGAAGCACGAAATACGCACAGAGGTTATGAATCAAAGAACGTACTAACCATGGTCTGTAGTAATTTGGACACTCAGTTCTTGAAATTTGAATTAAGTAGGAAATGTATGACGATTAAAGATGATGAGCAGTCTGGCGATCTTCGTAATATTTCACCTGGAGCTTGGGAAATACTACAATATTGCGTGGTAGAATGAGATAGGGTAATGTGAGAGTGTCCCATTTTGATGGCACTTAGCAAGGTTGGCGGACATTCACAGTGATGACAGCGCGTGATGTTCTCTGAAAGGATGGTGATAGAGGTGCATATCGGTATGCTTCTGCATAATCTCTACCGCAGTAAGTAGAAGACATTTTACAGAAGTACCTTGTGACGACTGCAAGGCAGAAACCTGTATTGATATACAGTATATTAGTACACCAATGACTGAATTTCTGGAATTTTGTTTTAAAAACTGTACGTGATTAGAGAGAAATATAGAGAGGGAGAGAAAAAAAGAAAGGAATGTCGCCAATCTGGTGTATTTTCATAAGAATAGCATCTACAGATATCCTTATTGCATTCTTCCGCCAAGGAAGTCATGTTCTCGTAGGGTTTATCTGTTTGGCTGTTTGTCTCTTTGTCTGTCTGTCACCAAGATAACTCAAAAAGTTATGAACGGATTTTAATGAAACTTACAGGGACTGTTAGGTATGTAAGGAGGAACAGATGATTAACTTTTAGTGAAGATCCGTCAATCCGTTTGTTTGTCTGCCTCATTTTTCTGTATGCCATAACTCAAAAAATTATTAACAGATATTAATGAAATTTACATGAGTTGTTAGCTACATTACGAAGAGTAAATGACCAAATATGTGTAGTGATTTCTTTGTTTGTGTGTTTGTCGCTGTGCTTGCTTTTATGATTGTTAGCGCAATAACTCAAAAAGTTTTCAACGGATCTTTATGAAACTTGCTGGAGTAGTTAGTACAGTTCAAAGACATAAATGATTAAATTTTAGTGCAGATCGGTTCGATCGTTTCTATGTTTGATTATGTTTGTCATAATGTTGGTTTGCCGCCTAAGTGAAAAAGTTATGAAGGAATCTTAAAAAAAAATTGCAGGAACTATTTATACTATCAATAGGCACAATTAATCAGATTTTGGAGTCTATACAAAGAAGATTATGGTTTCAGAGCCAATTTGAATTTTTTGTTACAGTTGCCTTATTTGGCGGAGGTACGCGATCTCAGAGTGATCTAGTTTCTATAGCATATCTACGGTAGCGCTTGCTGTAGAAAACAGCCATCATAACACAATCATATCCCCAATCGTAAATTTATTAGCATTGATCCGCTGTTATCCGATACAGCTTACTGTTACATTTAGGTAGCGGATAAATGCCCATAGCTTGCCCATTGCGTGTGGCTGAACATACCCTAATAAGTATGACATCAGTGTAGAAACAATAACTAGAGCACTCTGAGAGCGCGTACCTCCGCCAAGCAAGACAACGGTTACGAAAAAATAAAATTGGTTCTGAGACCATGGTTTTCTTTGTATCAACACCAAAATCTAATAATTTGTGCCTTTCAACGGTGTTAACAAATTCAGTATTTTTTTTGGAGATCCGTTCATAACTTATTGAGTTATGCTAGTAACAAACATTATGATAAACATGAGTCAAAAGTACAAAAGAATCAACAGATCTACACCAAAATTTAATGATTCATGTCTTTCAGCATTACTAACAACTTGAATAAATTTCATGAAGAGCCATTCATTATCTTTTGAGTTATTGTGCTAACAAGCATAAAACAAAAAAAAACAGTGACAAGCAAACGAACGAATGAACAAACAAACGGATCATTAAAAAAACTGGTCATTTACTCTTCGTCATATACCTAACAACTCATGTAAGTTTCATAAAGATCCGTCCATAACTTTTCGAGTTATGACATTGAGAAAAATGAGGCAGGCAAACAAACAAACAAACAAACAAACAAACGGACGGACGGATTTTTGCTAAAAGTTAAACGTCTGTTTCTGTAAACATACCTAACAATCATTGTAAATTTCATCAAAATCTCTCGATTACTTTTTGAGTTATCTTGGTGACAGACAGACGAAGCCGACGAAAACATAACCTTCTTGGCGGAGGGAACTATCACACCACAAAGAACTTTCCCCAAGCTCGAACAACGCACAGCAAACCAGGGAACGAGCATGTGACTCACAGCACTGTTACGGCAAGAGGAACATTCCTTATTGCTGCATCACACGCCTGAGTATCAAGAAGATCTTCATGCAAGTTTACCCTTCAACACAGCGATAAAATGCAAGCCAGGAATTACTTTGTGTTATGCATTGAGGGCAGCACGGCAAGGTGCCACGTTCTTGTGACAAGGCAGAAAAATGCAAGTTATGGTTTCTTAGACGCAATATTTTCAAGCGCGAAATGCAAGTTGTTAGTTAACCGTTGTTAAACACAGACAAAGATGACGTGGTGCCCTACCGTTGGCAGGAGTAAATAATGTAACGCAGTTTTTCTAGAAGTCTGCGGGCTAATAATAATTTTTCTGTGTTAAAAGCATCGACGAAAACTCGATTCGGTGAAATGGGTTGCTGAAAGGAAGGAAACTTAAATTCTGGATTACTGAGACAAAATATTTATATTAAAGAAATACAAAATACGAAAAAAATGCACGAGAGTGTGTGTGTCACTTCGTTCTGACAAGAAAGGAAGTGTAAGGTTTGCATTTTTTTCATAGCAAGCAAATATTACATTTTTATTCTTGAGATAATACGCCAGCTTAAAGTGACTTTGTGGCATGCAGTGAAGAAATTACGTTGTGGTGCCCCTTCTTCTATTAGGGAAGAAACGCTCGAGGTTTCTTATATCTTCATCGGAAACCAGGTCTCAAAAGAAAGCGAACTATATAAATACATTACATTGGAGCCAGTACGAGTTAATGTCACTTAGTTCTGAAGTGAGGAAAAAATGCGAAACGTTCTTGGGGAAAAATTTTGTCAAAAGAGGAATGAAGTCTAACGAAGGAATTTGCTTTGTACCATGCGTTGCGATGCAAGCAATAGGTGGGGCACATAGTGTAAGTAGGAGTCTACAATGGGAGACTTCTTCTATCGAAAACTGTTATAAAAACAGCGATGTGCATAATTTGATTTGTCCTATGCAATAAGGAAAGTATGATAAGAAGTCTCGTTTTTTGTGCAATTGAAGTCGAATTATATACGAGATTTCATTTTCAAAGTTAATTAGTAATTTTCACAGCGATATAAAATGTACAATATGACACAGTTGGCGTTATACCTTACCGAAAATATGCGCAGCATATTTTTCATTTTCTCGATAACTCTTGTTAACAGCAAGAATCTAAATTCACCCTACACACGGTTTTCCTCTCCATTGGGAAACCTGAATTGGTTTAAATTTTGTATTACTTCAATGTTTTCAAGTAAGGAAGCCTCTTTCCCGACATGTTATTCAGCTGCTGCCAAAGGCAGTCTCTGACTCTTTTTTTAATATATTTTAAGAATGCCGCGCTTTGGAGCGGTGCTGCTCTTTGCTTTGGTGAGGGAAGGTATATCACATTTTTTTCAGGCTGGTGTTCGAATGAAAGCGGCGAGGAATGAATTATTCTTTCCTTTTTAATGAAGGTGTGACGCTAGTTACAATAGAATAAAACCTGTTTGATCTCACTAACGCAAGGTGCACCACGACTGTCCCGATTATACATCACTCACGACATGGGCGAAATATTTATAATGGTCGAATACTCGATTGCTGGAGCTTCTGAAAATCTTTACATGGAGCCGGCTCACACACCACCATTACCACACAGAAGTATACAGTAGACACCTACTTCGAAACCGGGAGGACTTTAATACTACTACCTGTACTTTTGAAGCTGACAAAGTCCTTTGTATTTTTTCCGAAGCTAATGAGGGCCTTTATATTAACTACATGTATTAGAGATGTACTTCTAATGCTAATGAAAGCCTTCTTGTTAACTACCTGTACTACTGAAATGCATGTCATCTCATGACTTCTTCAAACCATTTACGCATACTGTCTGAACGGTATTATTATTAAAACTTGACGCTCGGGCCCCACGGACAGTTAACATAACCCAAATGAATGAAGCACTTTCAATACAGGGAAGCCCGAAACACTGCTAAAGGAAATCCAACAAAAAGCCATTAACAGCTGACTTAAACGCCTGCATGCCAACACGGCCAAAAGCCAATGCCGGCAATGAATTCCAAACCCCAACAGACCAAGCTACGAAGCACTGACCGAACTGACCAGTTCGGCACCTAACTTTCTCCAACGTGAAGGAGTGCGCGCCGACCGCAGCAAGTGTAATTCTCCTAGAGACTTTGAGGGCAGGGACAGAAAAATACAACCAATGCCTCTTATAATTGTACACCTTATAAAACATACAGAGTTCTGCCACTCTTCTCCTGTGGGACAGATTCACCAGATCATTATCCACGCACAGGGCACTGGCTGAATTCACAAGTCGGTCCAACAGAAGCAAGTGATTGTCAGCAGCTGAAGCCCAGAGCGGAGAACCATAACCAACACAGATAGCAAAAAAGCATAAAAGCATTTACGGACAACCTCACATCTCCAACATAGAATTCACCTTGCGCAGCAGCTCAATCTTACTGGAAGCACGTGACACCAGCCGCCTAATATGCAACTCATAGGTAAGCTTCGCGTCAAATACAACACCAAGAATCTCCAAGGAGCTGGACCCCTGAAGAAAAGTGTCATGTATCTCCAGATGTAGATGCGGCGATATTAGTGTCCGAGACCGACTGATAATCATCGACTTGGTCTTACTGGTGTTGTATTCTTATATGCGAACTGAAGGCTTACTTTAGACGTCACAATAGTAATAATAACAATAAAAAAAATAAAACAGCGCACATCATTCGCAAAGTGCTCTGAGCCTTAGGTCACGGGATGTGACCCGGCGCCAGAGTGTAGAGCTGGACATCGCTCAACCGATCCAATTTGGGTCGTGAAATCCGTCCGATAATAATAATGACAATCTTTAGTATGTACTCATGGACATTTCAAAATTGAAATGTTTACCTAAGGTGGTTCTTTGTTAACAGCGCAACAGCTATACTTTCGAAGCCAGTGGGCGTACACTGAGATGGGACATGGTTCATCGTGCCACCAGAGGGCGGCCTAAAGACAAAGCAAGTCAGCAAAACAAGATGCTTATACCTAAATAGGTTATACGGTATGCTTCACCGTCTAACTATTTAATGTCTCGAATATGATACCATTGTAGTGCATGGCCTGTAACGACAGTAAAAGTTAACAAAAGCCCGTTCAATAATATAGTTCACTGTCCATTGATCCCCTCCAGCATTTCTAAAATCAAGACGAGCCTACTCTCAAAGATGGTTCAAATTTTTCTTATTTCACTACCTGAAAACACTGATGTGCTTTACACTTACAGAATTCAATCACCATCTCACCACTACAAGAGCAGCTGAAAAATATTTAGTCAGAGAGCCCATTGCATTACCACCAACACTTTTCTACCTAAGACAGCCTTGAATACAACGTTCAAGAACCATCACATTACTATCTGTACATGCTTCTTAAGTTACCGAAAACCTTTATACAACGGTAGTTCAAGGTCCAACACATTACTCCCACTGTTCTTCATCCAATAACAAAAAAAAACCTTACGGAACCCCAATTCAATGTCCATTGCATTACTACCAGCAGTTCTTGATCCAATAAAAGCCCTTACGCAGCTCTATTTCAAGGTCCACTACACCACTGCAAGTACTGAACGGCTCCAAGCCTTTCGATACTGTTGGTGCAAGGTCCAACAAGGTGCCACCCAGCCTGCATGTTTTAAAATACCGTGGCACAATGTCCATCACTTCGCCACATTGTCGATTGTAGAGAGAAATGTGACACAGCCGAGGGTTGGCACACTCGACACCTGTTCTGCGCCACACCTGGCGCGCATGCAGCACTTAACCCTTGCAGCAGTTTTCTATTTTAGCTATTTATTCAGCGGCAGATGCTAAGGTACCTAATAAGGTTTCTGATTAACGGGTTATGCTTTGCCATCTTGATGTGAACAACACCGTGTAATCAGAGCTCACATGCTCAACGCATGGCAGGGTTAACATGAAAGCATTCATCTTCCGTACTTTCCTTCTTATTAGCTAGAAAAGTCCAGTACACACAACGAGCAACTTTCTTTTGAATTAAAATACCAATAGTGAGAATGGTTAGGCGAATAAGTAGGCTGATATCATCCAAAAATTTTTTGCAAGAAATTTATATGTATATACTTTTGCAAAGGTAAATCTAATCAGCTCCCGCTTCATTTACCTCTTCAAAGGTAAATGTGGACTAATCGCTTAAGAGATTTCTCTTTGTACTGCCATCTTAAATTTAAGATTGCGATCTATTTATTATTTGCCTTCCGTGATTCCTACCGCACTATGTTTTGAATAAAGGAAAAGTGAAACAACCGGTTTTTTGCTTTAATATCTCACCATGTCGCAAATTACTGTGAAAATCTTTTGCAGGTATGACAATTCTTCGACGATAAGCGTAGTTACCAATTAGTTCCTGTACATAATGCAAATGATATTAATAACAATTTAAGTGCAAAAAGAACAGCAGCAATATCAAGCCCTCAGCCAAATTTAATAACTCAGACTTTGGCTTGCGTTTCCATGTTTTCAACGATTATTACGGTTATAGTCTAGTCACATAACGAGAACTTCATACCCAAGATCGAGTTTATTCTCAAGCTGTACTTCCCATTAAATTCATAAAACAGTACATAATGTTGCAATTAGAATGGTCTTTTGTTCAGAGAGAACTATCATTGTACGGTCTCAAGGCACTGAACACCGGGCCGTCGTAAGAAGCAAACTTTAGCTCTGCCCAAGGCACTTTTTGTTTACCTTTGAACCTGTTGCCAAGATACAGAGATTGCCACTTATTTTTATTACGCGATACTGTAGAGGTGCTCGCTGCCGAGGCTTTACGTGCAATTATTTTCCAAGGTATTATTTTGGTTGCTTTTCCCGCTTGACGAAAGTTGGAGTGTTGAGTGTTGGACAAACTTTTTAAGTGCACCTCTTACCAGTATCAAGGATCCTCAGTTTCAATTACTGTACTTCAAAACTGCGTTTCGTTGAAGTAATTAATTTCTGGCGTCATTTCATAAGGGCTCGGCCCGCTAGTGTTCATATAAAGGCATTTTTTGCTCGATTATAAAGCTAAAGGCATATTATTATACTAGGTATAAATAAATAATTTGTTTAAGCTGAAACCATAACTTTTGTGTTTCATTCATACTTCTCGGGCACACCTGTTAACCCACCCAATATCGGGAAGAACAGGTTTTGCTTCTGGCTTCAAACATCACAGGGCGGAACATATGCGATGAGCCTTCACACATGGGATCGCAATCAGATTCTGTTGCCCACTCGATGTGCAAATTATGAACTCTTTTAACCTCTTAGGAGACCAGCCTTCGCTCAGCAGTTGTTCAATTTTTCGAGGCTATTACTTCCAAATTTAAACGATTTTGAATAACAAAATATTTCGTTAAGGGACATAGGTGGAAATGTTGTTGGTTTGATTCGTGTGCGTATGTTTTCCGTACAGAGATGAATGGGTCAGTCTATTCACTCTGCTGCACGTGCGCACTGTTACGAATAATACGTATGTGAACAATACCTATTGCTATAAAAATTATGCTGTTCTGAGGACCACATGGTAGGTAGAACTGCGGAAAATACTCGTACTGTACGTCTTTAGGCAACACTGGCAGCAACTATATTATAGTTAAATATTTAACAAAATAAAATAATATAGTGCCCCAAGTTTAATGTATCATAGTTTGTTAGCATTGTAGCAATATTGAGAAATTTCCACCACAAAGGGTGCACCGAGTGAAGGTGGAGCATCATATAATTTGTCTTTTCTATAGTGTAAAACGACATTGTCTTAGTTGTTGGATTTTACACTAAATCGAGCGTACAAAAATACACAACGTCGCTAAAAGGGATGTCCCATCATCATTCTTATCTAGCTGTACGCACTGCAGTTGCAGTATTAAAAACTAACTTTAGCATTGCGAACCAAGTTTCATAACAATGTTGCAAGAAGTCTATTCCCCCGGCATTGAGCAGCAATGCATGCCCCAACAAGCTTTCAAAGCTAGTTGTGTTCAAACGCAGCTACAGATCATAATTTTTTTTTCTACAGAAAACCTATCATTGCGAAGCAATTGTACCTTATGACTGCCTTTTAGTCTATTCCCACTGAAATAGAGTAACAATAAATGCAAGTACTACCTACATACGTAAGCCCACTGTATGGCCGACATGGTTTATGTAAGATAGCTGTACCCAATGTAGCTGCAACATCAAATTCTCTCCAACAGTAAACTTAACATTACGGTATTATTTAAAGTACCGTAGTTCATTACGTTTGCTTCATGCATCACTAACTTTTGTATGCTACTAGTGCCCATTACAGCTGCAGCATCTTTAAATTTTTTCCATGAGCAAACGTAACGTTTCGAAGCAAAGTTTCGCATTTCACAAAGTCTGTTCCCAGAGCAATACAGAAGAGGTATTGAGATGCTTGCTCCACAAGCCAACCTCTGCCGAACGAAGCCAACTCAGCTGCACCATCTGACGTCACCGAGTCACTTGCCAAATTTTTTCATGCGTTTTTTACGACACGTGCACACGCTCCCTGCCTGCCGGTCACTCTTGGCATCTGCGGCTCTGCCTTGCTTATAATTCACGTTTTTGTGACCAGTCCGCGGGACAGTCGGGGCAGCTGCTG
>LQNS02276925.1:3448184-3458918 GCA_001587735.2 Parhyale hawaiensis | reverse complement strand
AAATTTTTTCATGCGTTTTTTACGACACGTGCACACGCTCCCTGCCTGCCGGTCACTCTTGGCATCTGCGGCTCTGCCTTGCTTATAATTCACGTTTTTGTGACCAGTCCGCGGGACAGTCGGGGCAGCTGCTGAAGAACATGGCTGGTGAACCTCATCCGTGAAATGCCGAGAAGTTGCCGAAATATTGGAGAGATTCAATCAACGTTCAAAAAGATTTTGTAGGTTATAGAATAGTGACTCGACTGATAAAAAAAGAACAGTTAAGAGTTATAAATTACAGATCACACTGTAAAGCTTGCGAGAAGAAACTGATTATTGCGATAAGCCAGCATGTCAGAGTTTGAGGAAATTATATGTAGTTTGTCTGCTGCTGGCAGGCAGGTGCTTGGTAACCCAATTGGTAAAGAGCAGGAGAAAATAAAAAGAATTAGTTGACGGTTTGCATATTGTGAGGAAGAATTGATTTTCAATCTTACCTAATATTGCGTTACATAAGGGGCTGCAGTTATTCGCAGCAGTCTCTAGTGTCGTTAGCTTGCTGTTAACGGGTAGAATTCGATCTAAAGCGACGAACTGAACGCTTACCATATAAGTTTTGGATAAATTGAAGTTAATCACAGCAATAAATCTCTGTCAAATAAGTGAATCAAACACTCGTTTAAGTTTCCTTTTTAAATCAATTGCGTCCCACTAATGAAAAATTCGCGTAACGGACACACCATTTGAAAAGTCGGGCTGAGGCGCCCTCGCCTGGTACAGCAGGCACGACTTAAGCTAAGCTGATTAGCAACTTCGATCAAGAGCGTCAGCACCCTATTAAGGATTGAGTTTCATGCGTTAAGCCAGAATCGAATACACTTGGGACGGACGAAGACTCTCAAAAACGGAACATTCAATCGCCTCAGTAGAAATTGGGTTTGAAACTAACAGCTGTGGCATAAACCAAGACACAGACAATTATATTAACATCAAAAGATTTTGCCGTGCTATGTCCTTAGCCGATAAGCAATCGAGATACATTAAAGTATAGCACGTCCTAGTGTTTCTAATATTGAAACGTTTCATTTCAAGTAATGATTGTTCGCGTAACACTAATCGTTCCAGTAGGGCCTTGGTCTTGTAATAAGTTGTTCGTTCGAGTTAGATAGAAACAGCAACTTTGCGCTATTATTTAGTCCAGTTAATAATCGTCAACTGGAGCTGAGCATGATGCATAGCTTTACCCAGAAAAAATACTGAAAGCAATTTAGCACATTATATTCGAAACAAAAAATAACACAGCTGCAGCAAATAACTGTGCGAGAGAATGCGGTAATAAGCACTAATAAGTGCAGAAAGTTCTACTTCCATAGATCGTTGTTTTTTTCTACAATTAAAGGGTCCAAAACAATATCTCTACTACATTTCATTACTAAACAGACAGTATTTACTACAATACGCGTAAGTCTATTATGTATTCCTCTTATTATCCTTAGAACTATCATTAAAGTCACTTCATTGTCATATTAAGATGTAAGTGCGTTGAAATTTAAGGATATTATCATCTGTGTACACCTGGTATTCTTATTTGCATTAATCTGCAACGATAAATGAGATAAGGCTATAAATTCACCATCTACAAAGACTGCCACGTTTCCTCTCCCGTATTATGAAACCAAAGAGACTTGCTTGCTAATGCTTCATACAATTCATACAGAGTTATCAAATATTGTAGTGGACCTAATATAATAAATAAACTCGAAAATGCTGTAGCCCTCACCAAACATAACAGCAAAGAAACTGTCCAAGCAAGACCACTTGTCGCATTTGACGTATGAAGCAGCAAACGAGTTAGTTTCTAAGTTTGTCATGGAGGACTACAAGCCCTTTGTTGACTTGCTTGTGCTGCTGCCATGAAAATTTAGTTTGGTCCTCGTTAGATGTCTGCTCTAGCGTAACGCATTAGGGGAGTCCTGGTACTTGCTTGACATTTTACAGATTTGCTGCCAGCAGCAGGGGTTTGGTGGTTACACAAGCACTTACCAGTTGCTTACTTTTCAGTATTCTGCAATGCCGGAACAGAGCTTTATGAAATGCGATTACTTCCATAAAATGTTGTGTTAAATATGCGCTTGTTGCTTCTATGTAAACAACGCATTCAGGCTTCCATGATAAGACAAACAAAACAGTAATGGAGCATTAATCAGTGCCAAGATTTGCAAGCCATTGCTTCACAATAATTAGTAAAAGCCATTGGCGGCTCTCTTAATCGCCTGCTGTTTTACAATACATACAAGTACCCAATTACAACAACGAATACAATATCAACATTTGTGAATGCTAAGCTAAATAAAGACATAGGATAGATAATTATAGGTAATCCACCAGCAGTGATTCAAGCGATCAGTTGTCAACTAGCAATCGATGCCTATGATATAAAAATATTTTATTGGGAATTTATATAACAAGGAAAGGAAATAAAAGATATTGACTGAACGATGTTTTACTCATATTGTAATCGTAGTGAGCATGCGGATCCCATACACATGGCTGGCTCTGGTGATATTTTCGGTGTGTGGAAAAAAGTGAGCCTCACTGACACGCTTGTGATGATCTGCTACGTGCCGAGTGAAGCGATCTTTCCAAGGTCAGAGGGGACAGTTGGGCTTTCCAAGTTGGCGGGCCGTTGCTGACTTTGCTGCCAAGCCATGTTAGTTCAGGCAGCAGGACATTAAAAGTACATGTTATTTCATATAACATTATTCGACTCTGCTACAGCATCACCTTATATTTTGTCTAAAAGAAAAGTAGAAAAGGATCAAGATCTTCATTTTTATTATGAATTACAAATTTGTTGCAATTAGCTCGAAATCATTAAGAAATGCTACCCTAGCAGAACTCTAGGCTGTTCTAGAATAAAAAATGTTAAAGCAGTTTCTGGGGAGGCCAAACAATCTGTTCTGGTAGAGAGCAATGCCTGCAGGGGAATGAAAAAGTCCCTAAAATTCTTCGTTGTTGGTCTAGGGCGGAAATGCTGTTGCAGTTCGGTGATATGTATGAAAATTTCTAATAAAGCTAACTAAGGTAAATAATAATTTTTAGGACGCCAATAAAGTCCAAAGTAGAATAACTATCAACTGAGAAGTTATTTTATATCTGCTGAGCAGAAACAGTGCAGTGCACGCCAAAATCGTTAGACTATCTCTTATTGGAACGAAAATTCTAATAAAAATCTACGGAATTTGAACCCTACAGTTAAATTACTTGCTTCGTCGCTACAGATAACTTCCTATACTTCGACAATTTTATCAAGGCAGTTTGGTCGTGGTCTATACTCTTCTTCAGTGGTGTCAATTCTATGGGTATTCCTGAGATTTCTCTATATACAGGTAGTGGGCGGAGCTAGGATATTGGGCGAAGAAAATCTCAGATATACCCATCGAATTGGCAACGCTGTAGAGGAAACTGAACACGACCGAACTGCCTTGATAAAATGGTCAGAGTGTAATACCGTGCAAAAAGAAATTGTAATGCTCAGTTACAAATTTCGGATCTCGTGGGGATGACACTGTCTAGAAAGCTAAGAAAAGTTGACACGTGGAGCAGTGGGGATGAAAACAGAGATGGCACAAAGGGCACGAATATTAGTCTAACCTATTGTTCAATTTTTGATAAACTTACTTGCTTCTTCATTGCTCTCTAATTTCACCTATGTATTACCCTTAATTAACCCAGTCGTAACATAATTGGCAATCATCCGAAGTCGATAGAAAGCGAAATAGGTTTAATTGGTTAATAATACTCAGTTACTCATTAGAATGGAAATTGAATGCTAATTGCCAAATGAAATATTTTGGAATGATGCAAAATTATCTGCCTAACCTCTATAAAGTTAACAAACTTGCTTAGAGAGCTACTCATTACTTTCTGTCTAATCAAAAAGGCCCAAATAGTAGAAAACCTGCATTATGAAGCAGTTATATGCATAAAGAGTTCAAATTCAAGTAATATTTGACTTTACCATTCCAGGAACGCATTGAAGGTTTGGAAATCGTTGCTGGGCGACGCCACAAGATGGCGAGCGGCAGCCAGTCGGTCCTAAGGATCACCCTGCGGCTGGTACCTCTACTGCTGCTGCTCCTCGTGTTCTCAGTGCCTTCCTCTCATGGTAATGTTCTCCACCAGCCAGAAACGTTATGTACCTTGACCTACAATAACAAAACTCTGATATTAAAGTTCAAATTACAGCAGTGTATACGTACTTATAGTTGCGTATCAAAGTTAACTGTGCTTCTATTTTATTCCAAATCTGTTGCAAATCCCCTGGCGGGCCCTTTGCCTGCCACAATATATTTGGGCCTCACAAACCCAAGAGTCTTATCCGCAGGGGATGTTGCAGGTGGCCGCAGTTCCTGCCGAGAAGGTGATTTTGAGAGGAGATGAACAGGCTGGTACCATAGCTGGGTACTCAGTCTTCCAAAGTCTGCTCTTTCTCTTTTCCGACAGGTAGTATCACCTGACGCTCTTTTCTTTTCCTTTCTCTTCTTCCTCTTTTCGGCCAAAGCCCGTACTGGTGATGGCAGGGCGTGGGGCGCGTGGATAGCTGGCCGCTTTCGTAGCTATCATAACTGTCGATTTGTTTTGTAATTTTTTTATGAATTCCTTTGTTTATGGTGTATGTTTATTTATTGTTCTTTGCGTGCCTGATAGTTAGATATCATGATGTGGAAGAGAACTCCGATCCTCGTGGTTCTGGATCTCGCTTCTGCCGCATCTTATGTACCATACTAACGTTCGGGGTCTATATGGTAATTTGGCTGAGCTCGTCGTAGCCTCTTCCAATTATGACCTGGTACTATGTTCGGAGACGCTCATCTCAAGTCATCGCCATGTTGCTGAGCTGATGATCCCAAACTTTGAAAAGCCAGTGCTGCGGTTGCGAGACTCATGCCCTGGATTTAGAAGTTTGGTTGCTTACGTTCGAAAGGGTGTTGTTGTGTCTAGGCAGAGTGAACATGAGTGGCCATGTTGTGAGCTGATGGTGCTTCAAGTTTGTGGCTCATTCGGGAAATTCTATTTGTTTCCAGTGTATCGTAGCCCGTCTTCTGAAGATAGGGTCTTTGATCGTCTCTTGGATGCCTCTGGGATGCAATGGCTAGGATTCGTCGTCGGATAGGTGTTCTGCTTTTGTCTTTATGGGTGATTTTAAGTGTCACCATGTGGAATGGATAGGCTCTGGGAGGACCGAGTGCCTTGGCCATGCAGCCTTCGATTTCGCGAGTGCCTATGGTTGTGAGCAGTTGGTTGATGGTCCCACCCATTTGATGGAAGGTGTTCTTGACCTACTGATGACTGATGCTCCTGATTTGGTTCGAGTGTCAGTGGTGTCTCCCATTGATTTCTCGGACCATGGTGCCCTCTCTGCGACGCTGCTAGTTTGTCACCGAGTCCCCAGAGTCACTGATAGGCCAGAAATATTTTTTGAAGTTCAGAGTGAATTGAGATGCCCTCTCTGGTGCTATCCTTGCGCTACCTTGGGGTGTGGTGAGAGAGTCTCTAGATCCTGGGGCTACTTTGGATCGACTTTTTTCTGACATGGTGCGCACCTATGTGCCTTCCCTCTTCATAACGGTCAAGACAGGCGATGAGCCCTGGTTTGATGATGCCTGTAGGAGGGCCACCAGTTGAAGCGGGAGGCATATGCCCGTTCGCTAGTCAGCCGGTCTGCTGTTGATTTTCACCGTTTCAAGGAACAGCAGCGTTGGGCTTGTGCTACTAATGAGGAAGTTGACAGGGAGCATAATTTGAGGTCCAGGGAGTTGCTAGATTCGGCTGTTAGAGCACATAAGTGGTGGTCCACTTTGAAGAGCGCTGTGCTTGGTGTGAACTTTTCTGTCCCTCCTTTAATTGGTGCAGGAGGTGACCTTGTTGCGGACCCCGCTGCCAAGGCTGATCTTTTTTCCCCCACTAGTTTGATGGGAAGCAGAGCCGGGACCGGGTAGGCTACTTTAGCGTGTAATCCCGAGCCGAGGTTCTCCAGTTTTGCTTTCAGATCTTCTGAAGTGCACCGCCTTCTTCTTGACCTGGGCCCCTATGGGGGCACTGATGCATCGGGTATGTTTCGTCTCTTTCTTCGGAGGGTGGCTGGTGTGCTCGCAGCCCCGCTTGCTTCCTTGTTCCGTCGGATGTTACGGCTGGGCTCTTTTCGGGAGTGCTGGCGTATCGCCCATGTGACGCCTGTTCTGAAGGGCTCTGTTTCATCCCGAACCTCCCACTATAGACCCATCTTAATCACACCTGTTTTGTCGAAAGTTTATGAGAGGTTGGTTGCGTCGAGGTTGGATTGTTTTCTTGAGAAGCAAGGTATCTTTCCCCCAACACAGTATGGTTTTCGTAAAGGCTTGGGAACTTGTGATGCTTTTCTTCATATTTCTCATGTGTTGAAGCTGACTCTTGATGGGGGTCATGAGGCAAGGTTGGTACAGCTTGACTTCAGTGCTGCTTTTGATCGCGTGAATCACCTTGGGTTGCTCCATAAGCTGAGATTGAAGGGCATTGGTGGTTCAGTTTTTGCGGTTATTAACCAGTTTTAATCTGACAGACGTCATTGTGTAATTATTGATGGGAAGAGGAGCAAGTTTTTGGACGTGGTTTCTGGTGTCCTACAAGGTCGTATTCTGGGCCCTTTGTTATCCATTATATATACAGCGGACATGTTTGATCTTGTTAATAATTTACTTGTTGGTTAGGCTGACGATATTACTTTGCTGGCTGTTTGCGATAAGCCTAAAGATAGCTTGGAGGTTTAAGAATCCATTCAGCATGATTTGGAAGTGATTGATTCCTGGTGTTTTAGGTGGGGGATGAGGCTAAATGCGGGTAAGACTAAGACCATGCTCTTGTCCAGGTCACGTACTGTGAGACCTCGTTTTACTGCACTAAAACTGGATGGTGTTTCACTTCCTGCGGTTGATGACTTGGTAATCTTGGGTTTCAAGTTTGATCGAAAGTTGACGTTTGAGCCCCACATTCGTTCGGTTGCCTCAAGTGCATCCCAGAAAGTTGGTCTTATTGGAGGGTGTATGGCTCGGTAGAGTTGACACATCGCTACTTTAATTGCTATGTCCTCCTTCTTCTGGAATAATGCTCCGTAGTCTGGGGTTTTGCTGCCGATTGTCATCTGTGTTTGCTTGACAAAGTGGTTCTTCGATGTGCGTTCATGCTGGATTTCGTTGTGCCTTGTGATCTGGCGCATCATCGCAGAGTCGGTGAGGTCTGCTTTTTATATAAAATTTTTAACTGCCCTAATCATCCACTATCTGATTTTCTTCCTGAGCCATTTCTTCGGGTGAGGTATACCTGGCGTACTGGTGCTCTTTATGAGTTTATCTCTGAACCGGTACGACGCCGTACGGGCCAGTATTCTCGTTCGTTTTTCCCATCGTTTTTGGATGTTTGGAATGGTCTTGATCGCTCTCTCTGTTGATGCGGGTATTGGCAGCTTTAAACGATCTCTACAGAGAGCTATTCCGTAATCTCGGATCTTCTCTTTCTTTTTTTTTTCTTCACTAGCTGGGGTGGTCGTGGGGGTTTGTCAACCTTATGGAGTTTCTCTGTTTCCACGTCGCCAGTCTGGTGTGATTTAATTATAACTAGTGGACCCGTGCGTGAAAAAAAAATTCACGCAATAACCTATACGTTTGCCTAATGCCTCTGGGCCGGTGCGGAATCTCCTCTTATCTTATTAAATAATTTGCTTCTTAATTTTCTTCTTGTCTTCGTTGATCCTTTGTCGTGCTGTCATCCTTAGGTCTTCTATATAGACAGGCAGAAGTAAAATCTTACATAAAACACTCCAACAAACTCAAACAAAATGGCAGCTTATATACAATGTGTTCGCTCTGTAGCAGTAATACCGTTGATACCGTCTTTCCACCTCAAATATCTGTTTCATTTGAGGTGCTCAAATTTTGACCTATGAAGAGAAAACTGCTCCGTTAGAGGAAAACAGTAAGCTAGAAGAAACAATTGTCTACTGCCCGTAAAAATTTATGTTTCGTCGGTTTCGTTGACGATTGCATCAAAGTGGGAAGAATAGCTCATGCAACGAAATCATCTGTGGGAAGAAACTACGAATGAAGACGCATGAGAGTGCCAACAGCAGCTTCAGATATCTTCAGTGCTAGGTACGATTTCTACGTCGGCAATGCAAGAAGTGCATTCAGACATAAGGTCGCCCTATACTTTGCCGTAGAGTCGATGTATGGAGAAGCTAATACTCGTACAAATCAACAATGTTGGAAGTTCAACTGTCCCTGCTTATGATACGTTTGCCATCTTCTGCAACCCGGCCTATTTTCTGCCTATCACTTTCAATGGAGCTGGAGAGGACAACCATAGCCTCCAACCTGGGCTAAATTCCGCCTATCTGTTTCGTTAAGAGCGTGACACCGAACATAAAAATATATTTATAAACACACGACGGTCATTCTTAGTATTAGATAATAAGTTTTTTCTTGGTATGACGTGTGCGTTATACGTATTTAAAATGTTGTATGCCGAGTATAAAAGGTAAATTAGCAGAGTTTTAAATCTTCGATGTAATTGTCTATACAGCGTCATTGTTCTGATATATTGATTCTTATTATTCGTATGAGTCTAAAGTTTGATATTTTCTTTCACAGAAGTACTAACAATGAATAAAAGTATCGAGATCTGCCGTTGGATGGGAATTGCAGAATTACATCGTGTGGGCAAGCTTAAACTTTAATTGTATAAAGATACAGGAAAAAACTAGAGCACTCTGGGAGTGCATACCTCCGCCAAGCAAAGCAATGTTAACGTAAAATTCAAATAGTCCTGAAACTAGGATTTCTTCTTGAATATCACCAAAATTTGAACAGTTTTGCTTCTTGGTAATGATAACAGCTTCAGTAATTTCTTGAAGATCCGTCCGTAACTATTTGAATTATGTTACTAACATACATTTTGACAAATCTGGAGATAATTAAACGCACAAATAGATCAAAACAAAAATTTGGTCATTTACTCCTAATAACGACCTTAAGCAAAATGAGGCAAACAAACAGTTGAACAGATCTTCTCCAAAAATCAATCATCATCTGTAGACAAGCCCTGTAACTTTCGTAATGATCCATCTATAATCTTTGTGTTATCTAAGGTACAGGCAAGCAAACAGATTGGAAGAAAGATAGGCCAACAAACAAACTCGACAAAAACGCAATCTCTTTGGTGAATCTAATAACACATTTGAATTTCCGTTTTACTCGGTTGATTTTAATGTTGCGGCTTTTTAATGTCCAAAAAGTTACTAAACCTTTCTAAGATGACAGGTTGAATAATGTACATTTGGTATCACTGGTGGTAATATTAAGATAAAGTAGAAAAACCAATATTGGGCAATACGGATTGCGCAAGCTGAGAGTGGAATATAATTCAAAGACTCAAAAATGGACTTTGAAATGATTACATGTTGGTGAGCTCATTTGAGTTCAGGTTAAGAAGATGATTTTATCACTGTTGGGTGTTACTTCATCAATCTAAAGCAATGTAAAGTTTAGTCTGCAGCACATGTGAAAATTATATTAATTTTAGACTAAGCTAGTTTTTCAGTATTAAACTTGTGTAACGATGAGTTTTACTCATTTCATACGTGTGTAAAAAGAATGAATGCTTCTACAGCTTAGTATGGCATTATAGCTCGCATTTCATGCAGTTCATCAGCGATAAAAAAATGTTTTCGTCGTATGATTGACTATACTCTAAACATTTTATCGAGGCAGTTTGGGCATTACCAAATTGCTCTACAGCGTTGCCAATTCTATGGGTATTTCTGAGATTTCTCTATATGCAGGTAGTGGGTGGGGTTAAGATGTGGGCAGAACAAAATCTCAGAAATTCTCATAGAATTGGCAACGCTGTAGAGGAATATGACCACGCCCAAACTGCGTTTATAAAATGGTGGGAGTACAGGGGCTACTGATCTCTCTCGATAGCATCGATTGGTAACCTGTTAGTATGTCCATCAGCAGTGCAGCATGAGCGCCTTCCAAGAGGTACGTCAGCAACGCCCATTAAAAATCATAACGATAGGTATAGAAACAGGCATGAGTCAGTCAACTGGTGCTCCTCGCTTTTCTTTGGATACTCACACGTAAGCCCCTCGCAACTAGATAGTTTGGTAGAACCCTCATCCAACTTATTCCAACACTTCGAGAGAGATAGTCAGACAAAACGAAATATTTTTACAGATGTAGCTCACGCTTTGGCGCTGCACTGGTAAGAGCAAGAATTTCTAATCAGTTGCAGTAGTAAGGCTCACGTTATTGCCTATTCCATAATCAGAAAGTACAGATATGGCCAATGTCTATCTACTGCACTTCATAACACTCAGTTCCGGTATGGTATGTGCCTTGGCTCCCAGTATGTTCAAGGTTCGTTAAGGCTAGGTTAGACTAGGTTCAATTCAGCTGCTAGGTTGAATTCAATTCCGCAAAGGCGCCCAACCAATTCGCTGATTATTTGCCGCAATCTTCTAGATTACCTGACTCAGAACTAAATGTGGTACACAACGACGGTGTGGGCGTCACCAATTGTTACGAAGGCTATCTCCCAGTTCCGGGCTGTCAAGGCGGGGGTTCCTCAGGGTTCTGTCATTTCGCCCTCCCTGTTCAACCTCTACGTCTCTGACTTTCCCGTCCCTCGGGACCAGCTCTGCTGCCCCTCTGTAAC
>LQNS02276925.1:3424374-3447148 GCA_001587735.2 Parhyale hawaiensis | reverse complement strand
CTCTATGGGACAGCCCTCTATCTGTGCATGACTTCTTGTCTTCCCTACCTTCATTCTCATACCTTCCGCCACACGCCCGACCCCCTCCGGAGCCGCCCCCTACGTAACTACAACAACAACAAGGCTATCTCGAGAATGTACGTGTATTTAGATGTTGTCCGGTATATTAACGTCGCTCACTGGCCATCTAGTCGGTGATCGTCGCACTTCTGATAATTCATTCATTACTACTAGAATTGATCACTTTTCATACGTCCCGGTTTCTAATAGCTTCCCTTGATCTTTCTCTGCCTCATTCAAAACCAAGTTGTGAGTATCGGCGACGGTTATGGTCCTGGAAGCAGCTAAACTATTGGAAAAAGTCTGAGAGTCACAGCAGAAAAAGATACCCTACTTTTCCATGTATGTGATGGCTATAGGTTATGTAGGCACTGCCCGGTCTTCAGTTGAAGTGATATGTCTTTTACAGTCTACGCTATTAATCGAAATTAGTGTTGATTATGTCACTCAGACAAAAAAAACACTTTGATACGACATTTCCGTCAATGAAATGTTTTGAATCAATTTCGTTCATTTCTGTTTAATTAGCTGAATAGCAGCATGGATCTTTTCATTCTTGAAAACAGTAACTGTTCGGTTGTTTCTGTAGGTCGCCCAATTTTTCACGCGTAATGATATAATAAAACTCTTCGAATATTTATTTATTTATATATTTTGTGCCTGCATCTTATCGAAATAGCTGGGCGATAAATACACCGGGTTGCAGCTTTTGTATTTAAGTTACGTTTTCATAGCGATCGACTACCAGGTTGCAGAAGATGGCTAAAGTGGGATCCTTACCCCTGTATCGGAATGCACTTCTTGCTTGAAACACTTCTTGAAATCGAAACAATATATTTGCAGCCTCTGGAGTCTGATTTTATAACTTTTTTCTCACAGGTCACAACGTATAAATTTGGCAGATGATCAACGAAGTACTCACGTAGTGATGATTTTTTAAAACAGTAGATAATTATTTCTTCTAGGTTACTGTCTTTCTTTGACGGAGCAGTATTTGCTTCATACGCCAAAACTTCAGTACTTCAATGAAGCAAATATTTGAGTTTGAAAGATAACATCATGGCTACGGTGAGCTGACTGGAGTTGCATTCAAATTTATTGCAGTGTTTTATTTAAGATTTTACTTCTGCTTCTCATTATGGATGAAGCACATTTAAGAAGGAAACTGGAGCATAGGGAACATAAAATATGAATGAAACTACTATAGTCTCAAGAACAAAGATGTGCTACCAATGGAGAGAGAGATGAAGTGTCTATGTGACACAGTGTCAAGAAAGACTTTAAGCAGAAACGTTACAGGCGGGAATAAGAGCTGTTCATAAGTGTGAGCGCAAAAACGTGGAAACGGCGAGTCAGAGAAGAGATGACCTAGTGATGAGAGCACGACAAAGGTTCCATGAAGAAAATGAAGAAGCAAGTCAGAGAAGAGACTATTCCGCACCGCCTTATATTAAGCAAACATATAAATTATTGTGTGTTTTTTTCACGCACGGTTCCACTAGTGTTTTATAATTACGGTAAAATTACTCTGATGACGTCAGTGGGTCCCGCGCGAGTAGGTTGGATGTGCGGCAAACAGAGACTCTCAGTAACGACGGCGCGAGGCATTTGGCAGGGGACGGCCCGCCGCAAGTATTTTAGGCCGTGACAGGAGACCTCTCCGATCGCATAGGAAAAAGTATACGGGAGCCTCGGCTCAATAGATTGCCTGTCAACGTCGATGATTCACTGGGCGCGATTCTGTCAACCTTAAAAGAAAGAATCAGAAGAAGAGACCGATCGAAATACGCATTACGTGAGCAGCGATGACTCTTCAGGCGTTGAAAGTGGATCTGGTGGGCAGAACTGCCAGCAGGTTCATGAATGGCTGTTAAAGAAACGAGTAATGCAAGCATGACGGTAATATTATACTTTATAAAAGAAACAACGGGATCATCGGTGGCTTTTTAGATAAATATTTGCGAACGTATTGTGATTCTAAGGCCCAATGAAGACGAGAGACACAAATTGTCGACAGAGCGAGTTCAGCAGGATGCGTCTAGGCGAATCTTTTTCGTAGCTTCGGAACAATTCAAAGCAACTTACAGGCCAGTTTTTTCCTATTATCTATTGACTACTATGGTATATAACGCCTCCGTTTTTCTTAAAACTATACGTTTAATGGTCGCAATTGTAACTGCAATGCCAATAGTATAAAATGCACTTGTCTCCTGGTTGCAACGATGGTAGCCGCTGAAGACTTACACCTCAAAATTTGTTTGCAATCTTAAGAGATCGCACAAAACATTCAGTTGCTGAGTACTGTGCACGTTGACTAAGAAACCGGCGTGTAAACAATAAAGTTATTAAAATATTGTTTACAATTTCTTTTCTATGCAACTTCTAAAAACTTTACCCTAGGACATTGCAGCTGCAAAAACGTTTCCCCCGCTACGGGTGCCTTCAAATGTAGCGCCAAACTTGACGATTCGACAATTTTATCTGGTTGAAATCAGCGAAGATGTCACTCGTCTGCGCACTGCTTAAGAGTGAACAGCAGAGCTGAAGTCATACATATATATATATATATATTTTAATTGATAACAAAGAAGGTAATCGAGCCATCACGTTTAAGTGGACTAAGCTCCTGTGTAGCTCGTGTTGAGAAAATTACTAGCGTTGCTGAAATGCTGCAGGACAACTGCATTGTGCAGAGAATTTAGGTGCTCGTTGCTATCGCTCCGGTGCTGTCGTATCTCATTAAGGGATTTTGCGAGGCTCTGCACAGAGACGAGGACTGTGCACGTGATGTGCTGGGGGCGGTACTCGCTCAAGAGACAGCGAACGGCTTGTGTTTATCTGCTGACAGTAATGGCAACGAACTGACACATTAAAGAAGATACTTTTAGCACAATAGAAGGGTGGTGTTAATTATTCTCTAGTAGTTGCTGTGGAGGAAAGCAGTTTGATAAAAATACGCGAGAGGAGTTGGGGAAAGCTAAGCGATGATTTTCGCCAGAATATTTCGTCTGCGTTGCATTCCTTCCAATTTAAAGATCGTAAGAAAACATTGAAAATATTCTACACTTGGAGGGTGCGATAGAAAAGACGGTTGAAGCTGCTGTAAGTTTACAGGTCACACAATTGAAGTAGATTGATACTCCAAGACTATCATAAACATAGTCGCTTAACAGCGAGATGTTCAAAAGAATTCTATTAAATTAGTTGCTCAAGGGGAACTGCAGCTGCAGTATAGGAAAACAGGCAAGGAAACTTATTTCAATGAAATATTTCATCAGATGTAGCATGAAGAATTTCATCACTAATGGGCTATTTAAATGTTTTTTTTTTCGCATGTTCTAAAATGAAATACTTTAGCACGATACAATCCACTAAGTAAAATATATTTTCATGTTTGTTTGCGCATCTGATGCCGCGGCTCTAAAACAAAAGAGAAGTCAAGCAAGAATCGTCTGTAAAGTTAGTCTGCCAGGAATGTAGAACTGTTGTGTATTGTTTACCCGCTGCATTTTACGCTTATTCTCAATGGCAGGTAGCGTAAAATGACGTGTTTCTTAAAGGTACACTGATTAATTAACTTGTGATATTTCGTCTTTAATTTCTTACATTTTATTCTGAAGCCAGCGGATGAAGCTGTTTTCTGGTACTTGATGAATCAGTTTTAGAGAAGAAACAACAAGTTACTCAAGACCATAGAACACTGCCTTCAAAGAAGCGGCGAAGTTGAATAATAGCAATGCTTAATTTAAAACAGTAATGTAGATGGAGCAATGTCTATTCTCTCTAGACATTATAACGCTTCTTAATCAATGTATTGTACATGTGCATACAGTATTGCAACATACGAGTGTGTTCGCGACATTCACTGATTTAAGCAAAAGAGTTTTCGAAAATTATGTCGATAGAATGACCGTGCTGATTAACGCTTGTAGGGTGACATTTATTTATCATTGATTTTTTAATATCGTCGCTTAGCACTAATTTAATGCTAAAAGACGACTAGAAAATATAAAACACTTTCCATAAAGTTTCCCTACTGTTTGTGGAGTTTGGTGATGTCTAGCTGGTACCTCATACATTCTCTGTGAATCGCCGCTGCCTCCAGTAGCTTTGTGTAGGAGATCACGTATAGTTTGATGTGTATTTTTCCAAAGTCTTGTGTTGTGTGACATGCGAAATAACCCTGCTGGAGTTTCAAGAGCAGCGTGTCTGCAAAAACGTTTGTATCAAACTCAGCAAACCCGCTGTAAAAAAAAACATTGTAAAATTTGGTTGAAGGAAACGTTTGGGGACGACTCGTTATGTTACAATTTAGCTCAAAAATAGTTCAAACTCTGAAAATATGGCAGAATGTTGGTTGACGTTACTGCCCAGTCAGTACGACTGCTGACCAGCATAATGCTTAAAACTCAAGTTTCTGCTCTTTGGAACACAGTCCTAGTACATCGTAGGCTGACCATTCAGGACACTTGTGGCAATGTGTCGTTGTGGAACAGGACTTGTCAGAGGAAGCTGTTTGACGTACTGAGCATGGGACGCTGAGAGCGGTGTATTCTGTCCCAGAAGGAATACTTTGAACGTGGTGTGAATGAGATGCCGGTATTTTACAATTTTATTTACTAACGTATACCAAGTACTTTTGGATGACACTTCAAATTTTATGTATCTTCCAAATTTTTTAATACCTTCACACTTTCCATTTGCGCTGAAAGTACAGCAGTTCCGGCTGGTATGGATATCCTACTGTAACGCAACACGTAGCCACGCCACTAGAGGGAAAAGAAGTAATTTCCAGAGTAAAACGACCTATTTTTACGTACAGGCACCGAGCCCAGCTACTCGGACTGCCAGCCTCACATCGATGCAACAATTCGCGACTTGGCCTCCAAGGCTCTCAGAGATGGAGAACATCCGGTGCCTCCTGCAAGTAGGTGGTAGAATTGATGAAGCTGATCATATAAAAAGCTGCTGTCGTTTATTTGCTTGACTGTTAGATTTATATCACGATTACGAGTGACCTTAAACAGAAATTAATAAAAATTAATCATGGCGTGGTATTATAAAAAGAGGGATATGGGAAGGTACCACTGTGGATCGATCGGACCTCCAGGTCTCCGCACCGTTGCTGAAGAAGCTTCTGCATCAAAGGACTTTCTGCAAACGCAAATAACTGACATCTTTTGTTTCTTATGACTTGCATATCAAAATGTTTGGTGTCTAAGCAGTTTACTTTTTGTTCACTAAATGAGAAAGTTACAACTAATTTCACGCGTACTATTAACAAAATATTTTCTTGTGGGGTTAA
Source organism: Parhyale hawaiensis (assembly GCA_001587735.2). Taxonomy (NCBI): domain Eukaryota; kingdom Metazoa; phylum Arthropoda; class Malacostraca; order Amphipoda; family Hyalidae; genus Parhyale; species Parhyale hawaiensis. The sequence goes on along the minus strand of LQNS02276925.1, from coordinate 3,441,783 downwards.
ATGGAAACGTTCGATTGCAGCGTCAGAGGAAGACGCTGTGGAGGCCACGGAGCCTGAAGCGGCGGCAGCTGCTGCAGAGCCACCGAGTAAGTCGCCGTCGCCGGTGTCCGCTTCAGCTAAAACTAACGAATAACTCGCTTCAAAGTACGACATAGCAGCACTGTACTGAGAATTAATATTGCAAAAATAGCAGCTAACGTATGATTGTGATTAAGCACTTTTACATATGAACTTAGTGATGAACTTCAGTGATAGCAGCAATGTGTCAACTAACACACAAAAAAAGAGCAACTTAGTGTGATAGTTCACTTCACCTCTTCAATAGTCCTTAAATTCATTATCCTATATGTATACTAATGTACAACTTCTGATCATTTCTGCGGATTGAGTACTTCGTTGGCATGCTACAGAGCCTACCAGTAGCTGAATACATTTTTTCGAAAATCATTTGTGAAATATCTCCCTGCAAATACGGCACATAACCAGTAACATTTGTATACTAATAGCTAAATAAACTACTAAGTGGAAGTCGACTGAATTTGAAATTTAACGTTTCGGGAGTAGGAATCCCATCATCAGAAAAAAGGAAGAAAGTTAACCTAGTTAACCATCCCATCAGCAGAAATGACTTCTCCATCATAGACAATTCCATTCCCATCGAGCTTACAACACTAGAGTCGCTCCACATTCATAGAACCAAACCTAGCCTAAGCATTATGACCTCGGTTGTACCGCTTCATACCGTGAACACCTAGCCTAAAATCTGCCGACTGTACAGGAGCTGACATCTAGCTCTTCCACGCAGCTCTATTAATTTGCGTTTCAGACCTCCTTCCGACAACATCAATGCTCCCCTGGTTCATTAGACAATAAAGATTTTTTTTTGTTTATAGGTTGTAGGTTAACATTCTTCCTTTTTGCTGATGATGGGATTCCTAATCCCGATACGCTAAATATTAAATTTAGTCGACTTCCACTTAGTATTAGATGTTTGCCTAACTATAGTTTTAGCTAAATAAATTTATGTTCCTTTGATAGTTCACCTTTTGCATAGTCAAACAGAGCAATATGAAATAAATTTACTCGCAGGCAGGTCTCGATTAAGCACGATGCTTTTTTTTTAGAGTTTCAGTTCAGGTTAACTGTTGTTCAACTGAAGCATTAGTTTTACAAATACAGTGAATCGGCATATTTCATTGAATAAATTGAAGTAAGTTATCATTTACAAGTGACTTTTTTTCCACGAATGCTCAAGTTTGTAATCTAGCTCATATTTTAAAGAGATATTGAAAATTACACAGGAAGTTGTCACTATTTCTCTAGAATTGACAGTCAGCTAATCACTTCACGACGGGTGACGCTTTGATGCTGAAGGGATTGTTCCCTAGAAATTGATATTGCTCCCTAGAAATTGATTGGTTCTGGCTACCGGATCCTCTTCAGATTCTATCTGACGTCACAGAATGCGCCCGTATTTACAGAACATTCAGCGGTCTAAGCTGTTCTACGATTTTATTTTCTGAGGAGGCCAAGAATTATTATTGAGTTCGGGATTTGAGTCACTCGACTTATGAAAATGTAATCTTAGAGATCTATGAGAGCCCTTTGTTCGAATGAGAGCCCCGTTGGGAAAAACCGCCTCACAGAGTGACTGTACAATGATGTATAGTAAAATCCCGCATAGCGCGATTCACATAGCGCGATATTCTCACTAGGCGACAGAAAATTGAGTTTGAGGAATTCACACAACGTGATTCATAAAGCGCGAATTGTTCGGTAATATTGATAGTCCCTCCTTGATATTTTCTGCGATACTGATTTTGAAGAAAATGTCATTTTTACGGCGACTAAGATAACCAGATATTTATCGATGAATTGAAGACAATGTTTTGCACTCAATGATAGCCCAAAGTAAGTATGTACGAAGAGGCCAGTGCATTAAATTTGCACATTCTGCAATACTTATGAAATATAGAAAAAAATATTTCTAAGTTCAAATAACGCATCCACTCGTTAAGTCCTTAACATTTGCATGAAATACTATTTGAAGTAAATATTCAAAGGGGACTTTTTTCGAACACTATTTTGCCTTCGCATTAACATCTGTGGTTATGATTAGGCTAGCGGCATCAAAACTGGAATCAGGAAGCGAAGAGTAACGTGAGGGATCAATGGGACTAAAATAAAACTTAGCTGTGACCGCAGTGTATGCGAATGACGTCACACAGACGAGTCAAACTGTTTGAGGGTCGGTCCTGGCCTTCGTAGCTTGGGCTCTTAATCATACCCAAAAACATAAGCGGTGCTATTTTCTGGACCCGAGAACACCCATAGCAACAGCTGTTGCTAAAACTCTCTGTATCTGACGACAACCATTTACTGTGTTGTCTGTATGGGTGCAGCTCAAGTAGCTCGCCAGTGCGGAGCGGGAGTTTGAATCAAGTCGAAAAAATACGGTGATGTGTTTGATTATGTTTTTCAAACAGCACTGTAAACGGAATATGACGTGTAAATAAGGCTTCACTTCGAAGTTGAAGGTAAATCAGGGCGCCGTACCGGCCCAGCTCTTGCCTCTGGCGCTTTGAAAGTTTCTGCTTGCCTTCAATGCAATTTTCTATTGATAATCGCACTTTGTTCAATTGGAATATGTTCCCTTCATTTATTCATGGGCTTTAAGGATAAAATTTGCAATTATCTGGCGAAATTAAGTCTAATACTCATTGGCTGCTCAGCGGTATCGTTCGTCGAGGTGACATCACGACTAGATATTTCCCGTGAGTCCTCCCGTTACGCTCTTCGCTCTCTGATTAAAACTATTGTTGGGTGTATACAGTGCAACAGCTGTTGTTTGATGGAAGCCTAATCTTATCTGTTTCTGCATATGTTACAGTTTTATACACCCTTACGATGGATTTTAGTCCAAGAAAAGAAAAGCAAACGTCAAGGAAAAGAAGTAAAGTGAATATCGATTTAAAAGAGCAAGTGTTTGAGAAACATGAAGCCTTTGATACGAATATGAACAATGCAAGATAATTTAAACTAACAGAAAGTAATCTAAGAACAATTCTGATAAAAGTAGAAAATAAAAGACACAGCAGCATTAATTATTCATTGTTTCACCATAATAAGAGATTTTTAATTGCAGTTTTATTATCAGCTAACAGTATAATAATATTGTTATAGTAAACAACTCAATGTATACTGTTGTTGAATAAATAAGCATATTTTGTTAAAGGTTATTTCAGTTACCTCAATAACTTGGGTATTGTTTCTAACCCACATCTTCTATGAATTTCAGGGAGGACAGCAAAAATAATTTTAGGTGGCGTTATGCGGGTAACCGTATAGCGTGGGTGCAAAAGCGCGGTTAAAAAAAAGCGTTTTGTGGGACTATAATGTACAACTAATAAATTAATATATTATTAAATTCTCCGAGCTCAGCGCTCAGCTTTCATGATGTAATTTTTGATATGAAAACGTAAATCGAGACCTGTTTGCAATAATAATTTGTTCTTTCATTGAATAGCGTTGAGTTTTGCCGTAGCTGCCACGCGAACTCTTCCTCTTTTGTTTAGTTAATGGATGATATTATAGAAAAAACTGTAGTCTATGTATTACGCAAAAAATAACTGTATATGTAATAAAATGTACTGTATGCCGACTTCTGAGTGTATTATTGCCGTGTAGTGTTCAGAAATTTATGCGCCTGTTTTCATGTTTAAGTAGAACTGCTGTTTCTTTATCAGCTTAGCATGTTCCGTGGTAAATTTAAGTTCGTTCTTATATAGTACTGGAATCCGTTTAACTTAGAATTGTCTTCAACGTTCGAGCTCTTTTGAAACTATATGCAGAATGTCACACATTGACCCTTGATTTACTGAAGGGAAGAAGACCTTTATATTTATACTGTATGTCTTTTGAATCATCGAATATTCCGGTATCGGACACCAATGAGAAAACAAGTAAGCTAAGAACACAATATGAGTGGACGGCTTACCCTTCTTCAGCCAGTTGCGTGTTGAGATTAACTCCAAAATAGTCTGGAATTTAAATTTTGAGCGGTAGGTCGACACTGTGGATTTACTTTCAAGTGCTACTCCCGGGAGTCGATCGAAAAAGTAAAATGTACTCTTCAAGATAGAATTTTTGACCGACGTAATTATACAAGGCTCGCTATTAAAGCTTGAAACTGTATTAAAAAAGATGAACTGACTTTTAAGATTCAAACTCCTAGTAAGTTAGCTATTCGGATTGGATAATAATTATCTAACTTAAGATGGGTGAACCGACTGTACATGGCAAACGTACAAATATGATGTCAAATCGATATGATAGCCATTGATATGCCATGATGTATATGTAATTATTTAAATTTTCTTTCACTTGATAGCACATTTTGTTGATTTCACTTCAAACTATCTCTAATTTTTTACTTCCATATCAAAATACATACTCAACAGCTAAATACTCGAGTTATGACGCATTTCAGGCGTTCTTAACTCATAATAAAGTATTTGAGGTAAATAATTCTATGCTACAACTGCACATAAGTCATGGCTGGACTAAATAAACAGCAAAAGTGGGCGCTTGTAGATCCAGCAAAAGTATAGGATTGGTCCGGAGCGCTTCAGGGGTGATGCAGCCCTTATTTCCCTCTACTCTTACTTGGTCGTAAGTGGTTGCAAGTGCCCGCGGCAGTCAAACAGGTACGTAGGTGTGCTGTAATGTTCAGACTGCTGAGGAGCTGCCCTAGTTACTGCAGGCAGTTGTGTTCAGAGTAAACATCTGTTTGGTGTTTTCGAGTTACGGATGTTTTTCAAGATGGTATTAGTCAATAGGATTTTTTCGGTCCCGCTTTGTTGATTCATCAGTACCACTCATGCTTTCCGATTTGCTTAAGAAATGACTTTAGGTTCTGGATCGTAAGAGAAATGCATAGATGCTGAAGGTAATAATGGGCTATAGCCTGTTAGCAGACTAATGCAAACTGATGCACAGACATAAAACGTTTCCCCATCATGATCGAGCATTTGAGGTTAATAATGCTGGGAAGCGTTGTGAAGCACACAGTCTGGAAAAGCCCAACAATTTTCGCTTTTGACATTAATCTTGATGATGGAAATGCCTCGAAACTTAATGCTGGGAAGCATACACTCCAAGTAAACTAGATATTCCGGCGTGAGATATAAACGAAGCTTCCTCTAATACACATCTCTTTTCGGAAACAGATAGAAATAGGCCCGAAAAATCCGGACTATTATGTCAGGCTTGCTACGAGTGCTCTTGCTTGATTAGTGTATCGCAGCAGATAGAAATTGAAAAAATCGTAAAATGTAAGCATCTGCCGTATATTAAACTTTATTATATAGTTTTAGTTGATAGTGTCAATCACTAGACTGCGAGATATATGTAGTTAAAAATAACCAATCTGTCCTGCACACAAATCTAAAAAAGATATTAATTATTTTCAGTTAATGATTTTTTAATTTTCTCTGCCATAGAGATCATGTCTTTGCCGGTATTTGATTTCCCTGTTATTCTGTCTGTCTCTCATGCGTGAGGTTAGCTACATATGTAATACAGTTAAGGTCTTCATGAAATTTCTCTGAACTGTTAGCCCTGTCCCAATGAACAGATGATTAGACTATAGTAATGATCTGAAAAATAAATCCTTAACTGTGGGACATTTTAAATTGAGATTCTTGGCGGATGTCTGCGCTCTCAGAGCGCATCTCTAGCCCATCGATTAAATTTTACTATGCCCCCATATCAAAAAACATTAACCATAATAAGCGGAAGGATGGAACTATTGAACCTCATACCCTTTCAGTTCGTAAATGTGGGTCAAGGGTCAAACAACATGATAAACTGATGTATCTTTATACACTCGTAAGTAAGAATACCAAGTTTGTTGCTCTGCATTCTAGGGGCAACGTGTCACCGCTATCATCGTTTTCATAATTTCAAATTTGCAAATTCAATCTAGTGGCTGTCGCTTTCTGTTCTAGCCCCAAGATTAGTTACTAGAAAGATCTTTCTATTAGAAAGTTGCGTATGTATACTGGCCTCTTTCAGAAGTGCACCGATCTCGAAATCGCAGCACACGGGGATCAAAGCTATGGTTAAGATCGGTAGTGGGGGTTCATGATGATTTCTACCTTGAGTGGTGGCTGCATAGTTGCTTAACAGGATGTCTGCAATTTTTTTGTGACATATGAACCAGAGGATGGCTTCTGGTGCTTGAGTATGGTAATGTCAGCAGCTACCCTTTAGAGTCTCTACATCATGACAGAATCGCCTCGGCAGTAGCATGCTTACGTTCGCAGCTCTATACACCTTGTGTCGCTCGTTCGAGGCCAACCCAGGTACGCGACGTCTTTGCTGATCTAGCTGTGATGACTCGGCAGTTGTGTGCATGCACTGCGTCGTCGCGGAATTTGCGTTCCTCAGAGATGGGGGGTTCGCGGGTCATTTGAACCTTCTCTTAAATTGGCGCCATAGTTCTTGGGGACTCGTGCTCGACTGCAGCCGCACTTACTCCTCTGGGGCCAGTAGGCCTATATCCGCAGCACAAACCAGTGCATGTGGGTTTCCTAGTTGAGGGTGCGGTCTAAGTTGACTTCACCTTGACTTTACTTTTATTATTGTACGGAGCAGTGCATATCCCCTATACATATTCGTCACCAAGAGCAGCAGACGGTAGTTGGCCTTGTAAATTGCATTTAGATGTGTGATACGCTATTGTGTGTTTGACATTTATTAGTTATTGCGAGCCTCAGGTGTTTCTTTTTGGCTTCAAACTAGCAGAGTGTTCTCACGCTAATTTTTCTTGCCTCCTAAGAAGCCGCGAGAAAGAAATCTACGAAGAAGAAGAAGTTAAAGAAAAAAGGTTAGTAGCTTTTTGGTACACTTTCTACGTTCCGAAAAAATCGTCTTTTGCTTGTATGTGCATCGTGTGTGTAGTTATTTTAGTGCATTGTGGATACGTTGTCGTGTTTTGCTGGTGATGCACATGTGGGTGTATTTGTCATTGCTCACGCGTTTATTATGGTAATTATTAACTGACAATGTTTTAAATTTATAAGCTGGGAAACACCACACGAAATACAATAAAGAAGAAGAATTATTAACTAATGAATTTCTCATTGTGAGTGCAGGTAATCAGTTTTTATTACTATTATTCACATTGCTGTACTTTTCATAAGTTACATTGGAATATTTACTTCCCTAACGCTAAGTACAATAATTCAGCTCCTACTTGTCTCTGTCATCTAACTCCTCGCATTGATTAGTGTGATAAATGTTACTGCTAGCTGCTTACTTGCAACTTCTATGTATCATTTACCACTCAACAAATAAATTTGATTTCATTTCGTTTTATGTACCACTAGTTAATGTTAATATTTTATAATAATTCGCTGCTGCGAATACAAAGCGATTACGTTTGAGGAATCGACTAGGATTTTCTCAGAGATAAATCTGATAGCAGGCATTAATCACCACAGAGATGCTGCGCAGCAGTTCTTCTAGTTACACTGTACTAGGAATTAGGTAAAGTAATTTACTGGAGTTTTTTATATGGTTATCAGATGGTAGGAGATTATGATCGACAGACAGCAACACCTCCATTCACACGCCATCACTGCAATTGATATCTCGTTACTCTTGCAAAATTAATTCACTTTTGTACTTGGTATTAAATTCGTATTAAATGCCCCGCAAGAAAGTGCAACGGCAAAAGGAATAGAAATAGGAAGTATTAGGTTATAGAAGCCTAAAGTAAAGTTACAGCATTTGTAGAAGACATTTATTTATGGGAACAATAGTAAGCCAAGCAGCAGCTTTGGGTAAGATCCTTAATTTTTTGTATTATTTATGTCTGGAACCGACGTTCCTTGTAATTGGAAGACGGGCAATCAGTGGTACTGGTAACAGGTATAAGGAAGATGCAAATGAATCAGCATAAATATATTTATTGAATGACTGATGTCATCTTACTTTGCATTAGATTAATCATCCATTTAGAGGAAGTTTACTGTGAGCACATGACTGATTGTTATTCTGCTTCGCAGCTTATGATGAAGACCCAAGACTTCCTCCTGAGGGCGTGCTAATTGCAGATAAGAAGTGTCTGCCTCGCTTTGCTACTAATGAACCTCTCCCACCTGGCCCTAATGCCTCTCCTGCTCTTCCAACTGCTGCCTCTCACCCTGATCCCTCTATTTCCGCAGCTGATGAGTCGCCTCCTGAGCCAAAAGCACCATCTCCGGCCTCCGAACCAGAACAAGAACCGGGGCCCGTCGTGGTCCAACCTGAACCAGAACCAATTTCTGAGCCACCTTCACCAGGTGTGGCAGCTCCACCCTCCGCTGCAGTTCCTACGCAGCCTCTAGCATCTTCTCCAGGTGAAGTTAAGTCCACAAACCCGCTCAACAAACTTGTTGAGTTAATATTCGGCAAGGTGTCTGCAGAGAGAGACCCCAAATGGGCAACTCCTTGGCAAACCCACGAGGAACACATAAGGAAACCTGTTGCGCAAGAACGTGTTGAAGTTGATGACCGTCCCAGTGTCATTGGGCAATCAGTCAATAAGTTAGTCTCGTCTCTGTTTGGCAGCACTCCAACAGAACGCGACGCTAAGTGGGCCGAACCCTGGCAGAGTCATCCTGAACATCAGCGCAAGGAGCGCACCGTAGAAGAAGCTCCTGCTGTGCAGGTGCAAGGGCCTAGTGGTGGATTATTGCACAGATTAGTATGCATTGTTTTCACTGAGCCCACAGGTGAACGAGATCCAAAATACGCTCAACCCTGGCAGACTCACGATGAACATCAGAGTAAATTCCGATCAGGGGAGGAAAAAACTGTGGAGGATAAACCTGTCGTTGTTGAAGCTTATGGGGGAATTCTAGATAAAGTCGTCCGAACCTTGTTTCCATCCCCTGACGTTGAGAGAGATCCAAAATATGCACAGCCTTGGCAAACTCATGCTGAGCATGTAAAACCTAAAGAGACTGCCCCGGTTGAGAAAGAGGTTGTCAAAGCTTCAGGAGGAATTTTAGACAGAGTCATTCGCCTGATATTCCCTATCAATATTGATGAGCTTCAGCGTGATCCAAAGTGGTCAGAACCGTGGCAGACTCATGAAGAACACGCCAAGAAGCAACAGCCTGAACAGGAAAAACCTGTAGTTATAAAAAGTGGAGGACTCCCTGGATTTGGATTTTTAAACAAGTTTGTCTGCGCCCTTTTTGGTGCTCCGCCTACTGAGCGAGATCCTAAATGGTCCACACCCTGGCAGAACCACGATGAGCATAGAAGAGTAGCCAAAGAAGAACCGCAGCGGCCGAGTGAAAAAGAAGTTGTGGGGGCGAGTGGAGGTATTCTCGATAAAATTGTTCGAATCATCTTCGATATCTCTGCTGATGGTGTGCGAGACCCTAAATATGCCGAACCTTGGCAGACTCACGATGGACCCGTACAAAGGAGGGAACCTGCGCCTGCATCTCCTACTCCTGAGATGAAGGCTCCATCGCCCCCTCCTCCAGCCGCCACTCCTACTTCTCCCCCACCCGAAAAAGTACCGCAAACAGCTCCACCTATAGCCGAACCAGAGCCTGAAGTGGTGAGGAAACCCGAGCCTGAACCTGAGATTAAGCGGGAACCAGAACCTGAACCAGAACCTGAAGTGAAACCAGAACCTGAACCCGTTGAAGAGCCTGCACCTGAACCCTCAAAGACCAAAGAAGAGTCAACTCCTAAGCGTGAAGAAGTTAAAGAAGTAAAAGTCGAAGAAGACGAAGTCCCACCGAAACTTCAAGTGCCTGAAAAAGAGAAGAAAGCGGAGGAGCCATCTGTAAAAGAGAAGTCCGAGAGCAAAGCTGAAGAAGTGCCCCAGAAACAGAAGACCTTTCAGCCCGAAAAAGAAGTTGGTAAGTTCAAAATCAATACATGATAATAATATTAGGTAAATGTGAAGGTATTTAAGTTTCCTGTTTCATGAAACATTACTTAATCGAATGTACGTTGAACCACTCAGTTTCTCCTGCAACGTATTGTACATCATTCAGAAAGTTATTTCTTGCCGGAAATCTTTATTTTACTGTACAATACTAAGTACGGAGAAATGAAGGAAGGTTGAAGCAATGAAGTGAGAGAGATGCGCATCATTTTGCCCCTGAAAAGAAACGCACAACAGAAGGTATATTTGTTATTTAAATAGCGTAAGCACAAAAGTAACTCACGTTACAGATTAAATTTTTATTCCAGAAGTGAAGAACACTCAATTCCAGTGATGATAATTTTATCCTTCATTCTTAATGGCGGTCTCATCGAAGCTACCGGATTTGACATTTGGACGGATATTTTAACTAATATGATAATCGTGCAAATACTGCCTTTGGATAATATTTATCCTGAAGGGAGGTGCTGCTCTTGTGCTCATGGTCGTCTACTTATTGAAGCTAAAGTTTATGTTAGAGATAAGAATATATGCTGGGCGAGTGTGCAAAGGTCGTTGGGAACAGAGATCAGAAAGGGTTTGGGCTGTTTCCGGTGGTCGTGGAGAACGAAGATAGACTGAAGCGATCAATGTATTAGTATTTAAGCAATGCCTATTGCATTACATGTTGCTCTAGCCTTTATTTGAAAGTACAATATCACGAAAAAGAAAAATATGTAGATGAAGTTATAGCTGGCAACGTCATAATTATAGTCCCTCTAATTTCTGAATGATAATCCAGGTAAAAACGAGCGATGAATTTAGTATTTTAATCGATTTTTTTTACAAAATAATACCCCAGTGTAGTACAGAATACTGTACATTGAATTTGCAGAAAAAGTAAGCTTCAGTTGAGTTTTCCGCTTAAACAAACTTTAGTGTATGTTACCAGTGCACCTGAATCATTACGGCTCATTGTGGCATTCCTACATTAAAGGTAAAATTGAATTATGCATTGAATAGTCAACCCTACATAGAAAACTACCCGTTTTCTTGATTCATGATTCAGAGATATTTCTATAACGAACTTAAACGGGGTTCTTCGTCTTAGCGCAAACACTTTCAACGAGGCTATTTTATTCTTTATATGTAGTTAGTGGTGCTGAAGATGTCGAAGCTGCAGCACCCATCCCTGCCACCACTCCTGTACCTGACGTCACCGAAGCCTCCCCGGAGGAAGAAGACGACGACGACGACGATCAGGTCGGAGGGGAAGAGGAGGAGGTGGAAGAAGATGACGATGACGAACAGGTTAGATCACTGGTTTCGAACTTATTTTGTCTTGTGTACCCCTCTAAACGTATTGGTGTGTCTCTCGCCCTTCACCAGATTTTACGATTGAAAAAGTGTATTCCAAACTATTTAAATTCGTATTTTTTAGTCTTTTAACTTCATTTTACTGGTTTCCTCAACAACAATACCTGTCATAATACAAGACAACATATACCGTGCAATGAAACTGTGTTACTATTCTTTCCCCACTTACTTTTTGATTTTCCAGATTCTTTTAGCGCCATCCGCTCTGAGATCTAGAGATCACATTGAAGCCATTTTGGGACTTGATGTGGCCTCCATGGATACATCTAAGCGAGCTGACCCCATATCCGATGCCACTCTACGTGAACTGAAGAACGTTTACGGTACAAGCATCAGACCATTGGAAGCTACATACAAGTATCAAGATATATCCAATCGCCATATATCGGACGCCGAAATCTTCAGCCAGCCTCTTGTGTTGCTTCTGGGACCATATTCTACCGGAAAAACTTCCTTCTTGAACTATCTCATGGACTTGGAGTACACCCGTAGAGCCTTGAAAACTGGTAAGTGAAGAGGTATTCCATTTTAATGCAACGCATAGTTATCTAACACTCAAAGTTTAAATACATATTGTTTTTATAATGGATTAGCTCCAACACTGATCAGTTCATATAATATACACACTGGTTTTTGTACGAGAGAATTTTATTCCTTACAATTACCCAGGCGCCAGCCCCAGCCATGGAGTTTTCCGCATCATCCAGTACGGACCTGAGGACATGGAGCTGGACGGTACGGCGCTGAGCGCATCTTACTCCTTCCAGTCGCTGCAGAAATTCGGACAGAACTTCATAGATCAGCTGCGCGGCAGAGCGCTCAACGTACCTTTGCTAAAGAAAGTGAGCAATAAATTGCGATATGTTTCAACTCAAAAATAGAGACTAAACTTGCATCATTATTACATGTACTAACATGTCAGGCATTGGAGGAAATCAAAGCGTGGATTTATCACCGGAGCAGACGGGCATGGGGATCTTGGGGCTGAGGGGCTGCGGTTGCCTAATTGGTTGCTGAAGGAGTCGAACTGAGGGCTTCTCCAGTAGCCTGTTAGGCACTCGCAGCTCTCCATGACGACGAGAGCTTCAACCTCGGCAGCAGAGCTTCTGAGAAGAACAACTGCAACGGCGGTGACATTTTCGCGTAGTCCACAACGATGACTAGTACATCCCTTCAGCTGGGAGCATGACGGCAGGGCATCGGTGACTGCAGCAGCAGCGGCTAAAAATTTTTTTTGAACTGTTGGACTTCTGACGAGAAAGGCCGCTATGGCAGGGATTTAGTGCGTGCAGTCAACTATAATGGTCCTGTTATCCCAGTAAACATGGAGCTTTGCTTGACACTAAAGATTTCTTTGATTTACTTCGCTGAATAGACATCCGGTTTTAAATCATACACGCATGCATTCTATCCACTTTATTAGATCCAAGTAATTTTCAAGCTTAATCTGAACTTGAAGATAGATCGGCATGTGGCAAATCAAAGACGCTTTACCATTGCATAAACAATTTCACCAGCGTAATCTGATATCCGACCACATTAAAGAAATAAAAAAAATAAATAAAAACAATACTGATGTAAATGAGTCTCTTGTGCTGCGCAAGCTCCTCATGACTGGGAAAATTGAACACAATTAAGCATATAGCAGAGTAAAACCCTGATATCTTTCTGAGTGAGAAGTTGAAAAAAAGTTCAGACAAGAGCGGCTGTAAAGAGCATATTAAAAATAAATACTTCATTTTTTAGGCGAGCAATCAGTACACAAATATCTAATTACCTGCTCTATGTAATATACATATTGTTTTGGAGATCCTTGCTGCAATACCGTATTGAATATCTGTTAGCACAATGGTTAGACTGCAAGCCATTGTTAGGCTTTGTTGAACGAGTTCGCCGGTGTATTATATCGAAGCACTAGCTTTTAACATTGCATCAATTAACAACATTACAACATTACTGCCCGTTAGTGCGTTACGACACCTGTCTGTAGACAACTCTTATAGTGGCGTCATAATTAATTGTAAGGACTAACACAAACGTAACATCACTAATCATCAATATGTTCATTGAATCTGTGCTCAGGTGACATTCGTAGAAGCACCAGGTATCCTGGAGATGCGTCGTCCGGGCGAGCGGCTCTACCCTTTCAACGATGTGCTTCAGTGGTTCATAGACAGAGCTGACCTCGTGTTGGTCATGTTCGACTACACTAAGCTCGACGCTGGATATGAACTGGAGGCAGTCCTGGACCAGCTCAAGGGCAGAGAAGCTCAGGTAAGTGCACCAAACTAGACGCAGGGTGTAAACTGGAGGCAGCTGCAGTTTACAGAGAAGCTCAGGTAAGTGCACCAAACTAGACGCTGGGTGTAAACTGGAGGCAGCTGGACCAACTCAAAGGTAAAGAAGCTCAAGTAAGTGCACCAAACTAGACGCTGGGTGTAAACTGGAGGCAGCTGGACCAACTCAAGGGTAAAGAAGCTCAGGTAAGTGCACCAAACTAGACGCTGGGTGTAAACTAGAGGCAGCTGGACCAACTCAAGGGTAAAGAAGCTCAGGTAAGTGCACCAAACTAGACGCTGGGTGTAAACTGGAGGCAGTCATGGACCAACTCAAGGGTAAAGGAGCTCAGGTAAGTGCACCAAACTAGACGCTGGGTGTAAACTGGAGGCAGCTGGACCAACTCAAGGGTAAAGAAGCTCAGGTAAGTGCACCAAACTAGACGCTGGGTGTAAACTGGAGGCAGCTGGACCAACTCAAGGGCAGAGAAGCTCAGGTAAGTGCACCAAACTAGACGCTGGGTGTAAACTGGAGGCAGTCATGGACCAACTCAACGGCAGAGAAGCTCAATAGGGATGACTTGAGTACTGTCAGTGAATAATGGAGTCAAGCTTCTTCAAGGTCTACCGATTCACTATATAGATGCTTGGGATGCTAAATAGATTAGATAGTTGGCAGTAGAAAGACCTACAGGCCCATTGCCCGAGAACACTAGGGACTTACGCTCCGGCCCTGTATAAGCTATTGCCGTTTAGTCAGAATCATGGAGATATCTGCGGGAAAAAAGAAGTGGATGAAGAGGATGAACTCAACCAAAAGATTGAAAAATCAATTGCTGCAGACTTACGGAGTTCGGAGACTTTAAGTAACTTGGGGTATGGCAGAAAATGGATTATGGTGGCTTTGAATCTTTGGCTGTAACGAGATTGGGACTTCTGGAGGAGACCGTAACTGTGGAAGATGTAGCTTCCAATGCTTGTCAAAACGATTTTTAAACGCATTGACTGACTCTGCACCGACAACTTTGGGAGGAGGGGGTTATTCAAAATGCTTACTATAAAGTACGGGAAGAACTGCTGTCTGAGAGCAGTTCTTCGATTTTTATGCTCAAGTTTCTTGCCGTTGTCTCACAGGCGATCATTGATGTCTCTGTCAAAAAGTCCAATTGTAGGCAAGTTGTTGAAACCATTCAAATACTTGATTGTTTCTATTCGTTGTCCTCTGGGTCGTCTTTGTTCTAGAGATGAGTCCCGCATCCGGTAGACGACATTCGTATGGCTTGTTTAAGCAGCTGAGGCATATATGTTGTTGCTTTGCGATGAATCTATTTTGTCGATACCGTTGCACTGGTGTGGCAACCAGAGTTGAATGGCATACTTCAAATGCGGGCGTACTGGTGTGTTTTTTCTACAAAAGAATAATTATGTCCTTGCATTTGTACTTAACATTGCTGCTAATAAATACCAGTACTCTACTTTCCATTTTGACGCCCTTGTCAACTTTCTGTGATGTACATATATTGTGTGTCATAGTTATTCTCAGGTCACATTGTTCAGTGATAGCTGCTTATTTCATCCCATTCATTTCCAATTGGGTTCAGGGGTTCTCCGGCTCCAACCCAACGTGCATGACTGAACATTTGCCGACATTAAAGCTCATATGCAAAGTTACGGACCATGCTATGAGGCCATGGATACCAGGCAAATAAGAAAGGAGTTGTCAGCAACTTCAAGTACAAGTTCATGCTTTAACTGGGCAGCGTGATGTATTGAAGCCTATATCTCGTGATATATAGATTAGAATTTCAGCTGGAGTGCTTGCGAATTAGTGCAATAGTTTCGAAATGACAAATCTTAGGCTAGTTGAGTTGAGAGCCCAGTTTAGCGCTTACGTAAACATTTATCTTCAGGTATGTATACGTACTCTTATAGTACGGTATTTAGTGTGGGCACATGCTCTAGCTAAGAAGTTAGATCAAACCTAAGCGGTTGACACCAGGCATTCGTAATTGCGATCAAAGAGTCAACGTCCGTTACTCAGCGAGTAATGAGATCGGCTGACCCAACATTGATTATAAATTAATTTGAATAAACAATCTTTTCTCACAGTTGCTTTTCGAAAAATTTCGGTTTCTCCCTATGCTACTGCAGGAAGAATGATAAATATGTTCGCTTCACAGGTTCGAATCCTTTTGAACAAGGCCGATCAGATCCCACCGGAGGANTTGATGAAATTAACATGAGTTGTTAGGTTTATAACAAAGAGTAAATGACCAAATTTTGGTAATGATTCGCCTGTTCGTTCGTTCGTTCGTTTGTCACTGTTTTTAATTTTATGCTTGTTAGCACAATAACTCAAAAAATATTGAATGGATCTTTATGAAATTTATTGGAGTTGTTAGTAATGCTAAAAGACATAAATGATCAAATTTGGTGCAGATCGGTTTTTTCGTTTGTATGTTTGACTCATGTTTGTCATAACGTTTATTAACAGTATAACTCAAAAAGTTATGAACGGATCTTCAAGAAACTTGAACAAGCTGTTAATAATATAAAAAGGCACAAATGATTAGATTTTGAAGTTTATACGAAGAAAATTATGGTTTCAGAGCCAATTTGAATTTTTGCTACCGTTGCTTCACTTGGCGGAGGTATGCACTCTCAGAGTGCTCTAGCTATGCTTAAGTTTCTGGCCGTTGTCTCACAGACGATCATTGACGTCCCTGCCAAAAAGTCCAACTGTAGGCAAGTTATTGAAACCATTCAAATACTTGATTGTCTCTATTCGTTGTCCTCTGGGACGTCTTTGTACTAGAGAGATGAGTCCTGCATCCTGTAAGCAACATTCGTATGGCTTGTTTATGCAGTTGAGGCATAAATGTCGATGCTTTGCGATGAACTTTTTCCATTTTATCGATATTGTTGCACATCTGTGGCAACCAGAGTTGAATAGCATACTTCAAATGCGGGCCTACTGGTGTGTGTTTTATTAACAAAAAAATGCTTATGTCCTTGCAGTTGTACTAAACATTCCTGCTAATAAATGCCATTACTCTGCTCGCCATTTGATGCCCTTGTCAACTTTTCTGTGATGTACATATATTGAGTGTCATAGTAATTCCCAGGTCACATTGTTCGGTGATAGCTGCTTATTCCATCCCATTCATTTCCAATTGGGCTCAGGGGTTCTCCGGCTCCGACCCAACGTGCATGACTCAACATTTGTCGACATTAGAGCTCATCTGCAAGTTATGAACCATGCCACGAGGCCATAGATACCAGGCAAATAAGTAAGGAGTTATTGACAACTTCAAGCACAAGTTCATGCTTTAGCAGGGGCAGCGTGATGTATTGAAGCTTATATCCCGTGATATATCGATTGGAATTTAACCTGGGATGCTTGCGAATTAGTGCAATAGTTTGAAAATGACAAATCTTAGGCTGGTTGAGTTAAGAGCCCAGTTTAGCGCTTACGTAAACATTTATCTTCAGGTATGTATACGTACTCTTGTAGGACGGTATTTAGTGTGGGCACATGCTGTAGCTAAGAAGTTAGATCAAACCTAAGCGGTTGACACCAGGCATTCGTAATTGCGATCAAAGAGTCAACGTCCATTACTCAGCGAGTAATGAGATCGGCTGACCCAACATTGATTATAAATTAATTTGAAGAAACAATCTTTTCTCACAGTTGCTTTTCGAAAAATTTCGGTTTCTCCCTATGCTACTGCAGGAAGAATGATAAATATGTTCGCTTCACAGGTTCGAATCCTTTTGAACAAGGCCGATCAGATCCCACCGGAGGAACTCATCAAGGTG
>LQNS02276925.1:3411219-3424111 GCA_001587735.2 Parhyale hawaiensis | reverse complement strand
AAACAATCTTTTCTCACAGTTGCTTTTCGAAAAATTTCGGTTTCTCCCTATGCTACTGCAGGAAGAATGATAAATATGTTCGCTTCACAGGTTCGAATCCTTTTGAACAAGGCCGATCAGATCCCACCGGAGGAACTCATCAAGGTGCAAGGGTCGCTGTTCTGGAACCTAAGTCCTCTGCTTGGAGTGTCCGCCCCTCCAACTGTGTACGCAGGATCTTTCTCTTCCAGACCCTACCGGCCTTCTTCTCCTGCTAAACTCTTCCAGGTTAGACACCACCAATTGTAGAGCAGCAGTATTAATTGGATTAGCAGCAAGCTAACGTTCAGCAACTATTATTTTTCTTATGTCGGTTAGGTGCTATGATCTCATCTTGCTAGCAGAATCGCTAGTAATTTTAGGCTTTAACTTTACAGTTAATAAACCAGTGGAATACATGGCGTCCAGTTCACTGAAACACAAGCAATATTCAATAACGCATTCAAGAATGACCCGTTTTGGCTGATTCATTGACCAAGTTTGAAACAGTGTTTACCATTCTATTAGTTTTTTCTCTGCTCTATCCATACTCTAATTTCAATAGGATACACCAGCACTTAACTTAGTTTGAAGTTTAATTCACATACAGCAAGACCAATCAGATATGGCCTCATGTATGTTTTGCGCAGTAACCATTTTTTTAAGTAATTGATGAGACCAATTTAATAAAAAATTTCTGTCTAATGGTATGTGTACGTCTCACTTTATTCTTTATTTTCCCCGAAAACAATTTTTTGCTCCTGTGGGAGCTGAAAATTTTATCTACTAGAAGATTGCATGATTTTATTACTATCGTTAGGATATTCAAACTTTGTACATATTTTTTCTCGCTAGAAAGTAAATTGTTACAGACAGTGTAGATAACCTTAGGTGCACACAGTGACCAAGTTGTGCACTCAAACTGTACTCACCTCTTTATGACAGATACCAAGCCCAGAAAACTCAAGCTACTGAAGCCAAATCATTCAGACAATATTTGGCTCTAGAGCTAAAAATAGTTATGCTTACTATGCACATTCAGCAAGAACTATTATTTCATGGTAGCAAGAAGCAAGCACCCATGTTTCTGGTTGAAGCTTTTCGTCACATTACGGGCATATTCGTTAGTTGCAAGACTTAAGCATTCGAGGCTTGACTTGTAAGAAACTTTAGGCAGGTGTACTGGCTTCGACCCGTTGAATAAAGTTTCAGGCATTGACTTCAGTCACTTGAGACTTCCCGAAACTGAATCTTGTTCCGTAAAGTGGTGTTCTGAGAAGGTTCAACTTAATCTTGTTGCTTCTATTTCTCGCAACACATTTCAAAGTGACAAATTCAGACCTTCTGTCCGAGGTTTCGGGCAAGTCAAGGATATGCCTAACTGGTGAGTTTTCTGCTCCTACTACCAGAATTTGAGGTGCATGTACGAACTTCATGAATCTTTGGGAAAGTTCACCACCATTTCAGAGCTCCCTCGTTTCTGATGCTCATTCCCAATCACTAGAATGGTTGTACTGCTGCATTACTATCGCTAGGAATTTGAAATACGACACTCCCTGCTTCAGGCACAAGAAGAAGCCTTGCTACACGACATCGCCCGGGCCGTCAACGCCCGTGTGGACAACCGCATTGCTATCGCCCGACGCCATGCAGTGCGCGTCCGCAACCACGCCCAGATGGTCGACACGTACCTCAGCACCTATAACAAGAACAAAGGCTTCCTTACCAGTAAACATAAGCTCGCTGAAGACATCGTGGAGAACCCCCACTCGTACAATATCTACGAAGGAGTCAGCTTGCTGACGAACATCTCCCGATATGATCTGCCTGATCCGGAAATTTACCGGGATTTCTTCAGGTGAGCGTTTGGTATTGCGGGATCTGTTTGATCGGGAAATTTATGGGAAATTCTTCGGACAAGAGAGCATTTTTTACTTTGTAAATTGTATTGTGTAAAAATTTATCATAATTTCTTTAAGTGAATGCCAAGAACCTACGCAATGCAATCAGTTATAGAAAAGACGACATCGGTTAGTAAGATTTTAACTCTTCTTCTATTCATACAGCCCTTAGAGTAAGACCATTACTTAGTGCTTTGATGTCCTGTTATGTTGAATGTGTATGCCTGGCGTGTAACGTCAATCATTCTTAGAGAACCAATTTCATAGCTCCGCTGTTCCTGATATACACTCTGAATCACCCAGCGAGCCTCTTGGTCTGTCCACTGTTCGTTCTAATCCAAATGCTAAATTTTGTAATTTATTTTCAGGTTGCACAACCTCTACGACTTCCCCTCCCTGAAGAGCACGTGCTCCTACCTCCACGGGTGCCCGCTGGAGCAGATCGACCGAGCCATCAGCAGCGACCTGCCTGAGCTGTTGGCTCGCTACAGGAAGCTGCTGGCCAAGGCTGGGGTGACCACGGACCTGCCGTCCGACGCCAACCTCGACTCCGGCAGATCCACCATGCCACCCATGCCCCACTCCAAATCTCTTTAACTTATTAACGCTCACGGTCTCCACGTGGAGCCAATACTTGAAGCTCTTTTTCTTCGAAAATAGAAAGCTGAAATTGGACGGCAAATGATTCATATGTTACTCTGATAGAATGCAAGTAATGATTGGAAAGCAATGCCAATAGATAATTCCTACTTCTTTTGCTCATTCTGACTATTTATGCTAAATACTAGAGTACCCAGCCGTCAAAAATGACGGCAGTACTGTAGCATTCGACGATTTTCGTAATTTACTTAATACAAGACTTTAGTTCCCTTAACGGTAGCTAATTTTCAATAACTAATGTATCTATTATCTTCTTGTTAGAGGTGCAAAGATTTTCTTCGTTTATCTATTGTGTACTCTGTATATTGCGCAGTTAGGTGTTTTATTGTTGTTAATATGTGTCGTCCACATAGCTATAGAAATAATGGATGTTATGGCTGTTTTAGAGCAATAGTGATAATAATTAATATGTATGTGTACTGTATAGTCCTAATAGGAGCTTCTAGACGCTTCACACCCACAATCGGAGTAGTATTCCATTAAATTCTGTACTCTGTTCCTACTTGTTTTCCTTCTCGACCCCTTCGCATGTCCCTTAGATTTAACTGTAACTGATTGGAACACATAATTATTCATGTCTTGCTTGCAGAACTGTCTACTGCGCAGACTTTTCAAGCAAACTTCAGCCGGTTCGCCATCAGCTGTGTTCAACCGACGTGTTTTTCTTTTCTTTAGAGATGAAGGAGTTCACATCCAGTCTGAAGTTTACACGACTTGTTCCAACTTGAAATGTCGCACCGGTTACCCATGTACACGGTGCAACACGGGTTGCGCAACACAATCTTTTCGTTTGGCCTGCTTTACTGAGCGAAGAGTTTTCGTACCGTGTGACTTCACACAATTCTATGGTTTAGGATGAAATGTCATGAACGCGGAGAAAATTTCAATGAGTGGAGCTGTGTAGCACGACAAAGTTGCGCTATGTAAGCAGGGTTTAGCAGGACGCTTAGTGACTGGAAATTCTTCTTGAATTTTGACAGTTATTTTTATTGTTTCGTTTCACTTTCACTCCCAATATATTTCTTTACTTTCAGCTTGGCATATATTCGCAAATTATTAGTCTAATTGCTTTCAGACGTAAGATATAAGATTTGCTAAGTATCTTTCGGTTTTATTCTTCCCTAATAAGCAAATGCAGTTTCTTTCGTTTGTTGTGCTGACTCATGTCGCAAAATAGATAATCTTCGAAACTTGATGGTGCTTAGCTGTAAATTTAGCTCACTGTGCTGCATAATTTCATGTTTATTGCTCATTTGTTCCTTCCTTTCTTTCCCTAGCTTTAGTCCCTGCTCTAGTGATCTCAGTCAAGCACTGCCTGTGCTCGTAGCAAGCACACCCATTTATGCTTGAAAACTTTCTTAGCGTTAAATTTCGAAAACTCGAATGTTGCCGACTACGGGCTAAGCTTTATCGATTTATTTTTGGCGATATGCTTTTAATCTGCTGCTGCTTCTTTTTGCTTCTTCTGTTGTTATTTTCTACAGAGTGAATCTGGAGACATTTCGAAATACACATCTCGAGTCTGTTCTAAAGCTTTTTTACCCCAAGCCAATTTGTTTGATAATCTCCGCCTCTAAGGGCATTCCAGTAACAAGCAGAAACGCCTAGGAGTAACAAAAATTATTTTTACGTCTCATCAGTGTGTTTTTTATTTCTTGTAAAACTAATATATTACAGGAAGCTTGAGTCTCACTGACCACAGACGTTGTTGGCTTCTATGTAGCACGCAGCGTTCATGCCAATAATGTCATTGTATGATTGGAACGATGATGTGTCGGATTGTGTTTATATACATATGACTGGTTGGTCAGGCATCAGCAAGGGTCAATCCGGACTCACAGCCCGCTGGCGCATGCACCATCACCAAGACCGATGACACTTCTTGACTAGCACGCCTCGTGGTGTAACACCATCACCTGGTTTGGGAGCAAATTCAACGAAGTCATTTTTGATGGCCAGCTAATCCTAGTTTCTGATATGGATGCTGTGTCCAACTAGAACGCCTCGTGGAGTAAGACCATCACACGTGGTGGAAGCAAATTTCATCGACATCATTTTTTTGTGGCAGGCTGATCGTAGTTCATTAGCATGGTCACTTTGAGGACAGCCCACTAGACTCCCTGCAAAAAATCATAAACATAGCTCGACTCTTTGAGCCAGTTTTTGGGTGGAGAGCAAATATCATCGCCGTCATTTTTTATGGCCAGCAAATCCTTGTTTTTTGGCATAGGCCACATCGAGGATAGCCCACCAGACTCCCAGCAAAAATCATGAACATGGCTCAACTCCTTCTACATTTTTGGGTGGAGAGAAAATTTCACAACCGTCATTTTTTATGACCAGGTAAATCTAGTTTTTGGCATGAGTCACATCGAGGACAACTCACAAGACTGCAAAAAATCATGAAAATTGCTCAACTCCTTCGACCATTTTTTGGGTGGACAGACATGCAAATATATATATATATATATAGTCCTATATACAAATATATTTACTTAAATCTTCAACGAAGATATTATCACCTCTCTCACTTCGTTCGCGGGTGAGAATAGAGACACACACACAAAAGCCCAGTTCCCAACACAACTAAGCTTATGCTTAAATGATATCTGGCTGTGAGAGAGGTAAAGGAAAGGAAATAGCTTGAAAATGCCAGATGTTTACCACCCCGTTAGTGGTTATCCAGTTCAACCACAGCCCTTGCCTGCGAGACTTGATTTCTTCATTTTATTACCTCCGCCAAGGAGGTTATGTTTTCGTCGGATTTGTCTGTCTGTCTTTCTGTCTGTCTGTTTATCTCTTGTTCTGTCTGTCTGTCATCAAGATAAGTCAGAGTTACGGACAGATTTTGACGAAATTTACAGGGATTGTTAGGTATGTTAGGAGGAACGGATGATTACTTCTGGTGAAGAACCATCCATCCGTTTGTTTGTTTGTCTGCCTTATTTCTTCAATGCCATAACTCAAAAAGTTATTTACAGATTTTTGCGAAATTTACATGAGTTGTTAGGTATATCACGAAGAGTAAATGGCCAAATTTTTGTAATGATCCGTTGGTTTGTCACTGTTTTTAATTTTATACTTGTTAGCACACTAACTGAAAAAATGATGAATAGATCTTTATGAATTTATAGGAGTTGTTAGTAATGTTAAAAGACATAAATGATTCAATTATGGTGCAGATTGATTGTTCGTTTTTATGTTTGACTGATTGTTTGATTGTTAGCAGCATAACTCAAAACGTTACAAACGGATCTTCAAGAAAATTGCCTAAGCTGTCATTACTGACAAAAGGCACAAATGATAATATTTTGGAGTTGCTACAAAGAAAGTCATGGTTTCAAAGCCAATTTGAATTTTTCGTTACCGTTGCCTCACTTGGCGGACGTATGCGCTCTCTGAGTGCTCTAGTTATAAGTTGTTTAACGTTCGCCAAACTTAGTACATATGTACATTCCCTGCGGTGTTGATAACGTAAGAAACTGCGTCAAAAACCTACAATAGATATGAGTGATACCTAAAACGAAGCGAATGAGCCTCTTAATTTATATAAAAAGAACGAGGACAGCACAAAAAAGATGAAGCAGGAACTAGCATCATCGAAGAAAAAAAAAACAGAAAATTGCATTTACCACTCACCCCTACACCTACAACAGAAGCACATGTACAGATTGTACACCGTGTTTTGGTACCCGAGCTGCAGCCCCCAAAATCTCAGGAGGATACCTGCAATTAATCGATAATTCTTCACTGAGTTTATTCTTTTCTTCTTCTTCTCCTTCTGCTTTTCTTGTTCAGATACTTGATTACGGTATGATGGAAGTAGCTCATAGAAGGCTGGATCGTAATTCCGACGCTGTTCTCTGGTAAAAATAGCCCATGTTGGCCTGTCAGCTGCCAGCTATCTAATCCACTTATTGTCAATGCTGTTCCCACTCTCGCATTGCCACGGCAAACCATAACAATATTTGTTGTACAGTTTGAGGAAACGGATACAAGCCAAGCTAACTCATAAACATAAATGTCATTTACAGTATGTTTGCCTAGCTATTTTCCATACCAACGGGAAAACTGCAGTTCGTGGTCAACATTCTAATTACAAATGCTTGGACCTTCAATGAGATATCTCGTGCAGGTCACGGTGCACCTGATAGCAGAATTTTTTTTGTATAGCGAGATGATGATACAGCCAAGACACAAGATCTAATCATTATCCGTGTTGTCTCTTTAATTTCTCTAAACTAGCAAAAAGATGAATCCAAAGTGATTCGCCCAAGCTACTTTGGACTCTCAAATAGTAAACGAAAAGTCAAGGACTTTACATTTCTATTCCTAATATCCGTAAACCCCTTAAATTCTACTCGTCAACGATCTAAGGGATTTATTACATGATCAATTTCAGAGGAAACACATATGTGTTTCCCAGAGAAGTTCTGTAGAAGTTTTTTTGTTCGTGCCTATGCCACTATAGAAAAGTTTCAACAATTTTGCATCAAAATCTTCATCATTGCAAATCGTTAGACAGTACAACTGATCTCCAGGATAAGCTTCGAATAGAATACTGTACTCTTATACAGTCATCAATACCCATAGAATGTAGCCAATTATAATACGTAAAAATATAGTTAATACCTTCAGTTCCCTATTTTTAGCTGCTGTTCATCGATCATAACGCATACTCGACGGAATCCCTACTCTCAGAATTGTTTTATTATTCAAAGTTTCGATACAGTTTGCCTGCTATGATTCTGGAGAAAAGGTGGCGCGTTAATTCGTTAATTTGAATTAGCTCGATATATCGACTGCTGTCCAGCTTACTCACCCACTACGTCTCCGCCTCAGATGTTCCATGTCTCTGATGTTAAAGTAAANAGTTTCGATGCAGTTTGCCTGCTATGATTCTGGAGAAAAGGTGGCGCGTTAATTCGTTAATTTGAATTAGCTCGATATATCGACTGCTGTCCAGCTTACTCACCCACTACGTCTCCGCCTCAGATGTTCCATGTCTCTGATGTTAAAATAAATTTCAGTGAGTCAGATTTCCCGAAAGAGAACTTGAAGAACTTTCTCACGTCGTATCAAGGCGCTGGAAGAGCTCTGCCAGACTGTCTCGACGATGAGTAGCTACAATGTTGGTCACAGTTGCCATACTGGTTAGCACGGCGGAAGTGATGATAGTCTTCAGAAAATCGCAGGGCTTGAAATATTTTGCTTTGCAAACCATTGGACGCGTGCTTAACCATTATTATTATTTTTTCGCTAGGAACTTCTTGTTGCCTCTGATGACTTGTTCCTACAAGCTTGCCGGGTACGAACACTAATTGCCCCCATCTTCATGAAATATTTGATTTAAAAATTCAAACAATGAACTGTTGACAGCTTAAAAGTGAATGAAGAGTGCAGTTCCTATATTAAAGTTAAACTAGAGCACTCTGAGAGCGCATATCTCCGCCGAGCGAGGCAGTGGTAGCAAAAAATTCAAATTGGCTCTGAAACCATGACTTTCTTTGTATCAACTCCAAAATCTAATAATTTGTGCCTTTTGATAGTAATAACAGGTTGTGCATTTTCTTGAAGATCCGTTCATAACTTTTTGAGTTATGCTGCTAACAAACATTATGAGAAACATGAGTCAAACATACACACGAAGGAACCGATCTGCACCAAAATTTAATCATTTATGTCTTTCAACATTAGTGACAACTCCTATAAATTTTATAACGATAAATTCTTTATTTCTTGAGTTATTGTGCTAACAATCATAAAAAATAAATACAGTGACAAACGAACGAGCGAACAAACGGATCATTACCAAAATGTGTTTATTTACTCTTTGTTATGAACCAAACAACTCATATTAATTTCATAAAAATCCATTCATCATTTTTTGAGTTATTGTGCTAACAAGCATAAAATTAAAAACAGTGACAAACAAATGAACAAACAAACGGATCATCATAAAAATTTGGTCATTTACTCTTTGTAATAAACCTAACAACTCAAATGAATTTCATAAAAATCAGTTCATAATTTTCTGAGTTATTGCATTGAGAAAAAGGAGGCAGACAAACAAATAGATGGACGGATCTTCACCAAAAGTTAATCATCTGTTCATCCTAACATACCTCACAATCTCTGTAATTTTCGTCAAAATCCGTCCACAACTTTTTGTGTTTTCTTGGTGACAGACAAACACACAAACAGATAAACAGACAGACAGATAAACAAACCCGACGAAAACATAACCTCCTTGGTGGAGGTAATAAGAAAATTAAATAATAAAACCTCAGAGTGACGTATACCAGAAAATGGTGACAGAATAAATAAACTCTGCTGTCTGTTAGGCTTCCAACTTAAAAAAAATGAAAAAAGTAGTTTGTCATATTTTTCAGATAACTTTATTTGAAAACAATAAATAATAAGCTGATTCAGATACTGCGTTAAACTTTCCCACGGCATCAGAATTTATCATAGGAATTGATGAAGCGTGCTTCTAGAGGGCTGGAAAAATTTACCTAATTTATCAATATACTGAACACTAGTGAACAGTGCTATCAAATGAACAACTGAATAAGTCTTCAAGACTCTTCATGGAAAAAATAGTCTTCGATATAATAAAAATACTCCACTGTTCTTTTAAGGGATAAGATGACTCTCCCTGCCAAGTGAAAACATGTGTCGTTACATATTGTGCGATAACACATGATAGCCGAAAAGACATTAGTCTTTGTTACAAAAGAAAGTGATCCAACGAGCTCTCAAAAATGTGTAGAAAAGAGAACCCCCTAAGAACCAGTGGCATGATGTGCAAAGAGATTTAACAATGATCTGGTCACTCCTCTGAACAAATTGAGAGTAGCTGTTTGTTCATGTCTAGGGTTTGTTTCAGGAAAATTTAGTAGCTGTTCATGAAGATAGCACACTTTTCTGTCATCAATGAAAAGTAGTTGAGCCTCATTCATACTGCAATTACTGCAATATTATAACTTTAAATGGGCCCAAGTAAAGTAAATTACCTTCAACATATGAATCAATTTTTTATTTGCTGAGGCAGCGAGTATCATGGTTCCTTATTTTTCAGGGTTTAATGAACGTCAACCCGCTTTTTAGTTGCATTTGGCCAAGTTTTCTAGTTGCTCGCAGCATATTGACCATGAAAAGCCTTCTACCGCAAGATTTTATTTTTCATGTGACTGATGGTCAGCATCAGCCAAAACGTAATCAGCTGTTTTCGGACGCGTTTAAGTTAAAGTATGATAACATCTAAGTAAATGTCCAATCAGCATGCAAAATGATATCAGTATGAAGGCAGTGAAACAGAACTTAAAAAGAATGGTAAGCTAGAGTTGATCGATTGAATGCCCTTCATTAATTTGGTCTTTGGGCAATAATACTTTAGGTTTAATTGACAAAAAAGCAATAACCAAATTTAGCGTATATAAGCTCCTCTTGAAATGGACAACATCTACATAGTTCACCTGTGAAGCTCCCGAGGGCGACTGCCATGGCTTGGAAAAGCAGACTGAAAAAGTAAGTAACTGAGAGTCTTCTACAGCTGAAGAGTAGAGGGTGTGGTAGAACCCCTGGGCTTTCCCTGTGAAATATTAATATTGATTTAAATTGCATTTATCTGAAAGTCATTGATTATGAAACATTTAATGCATTTCATGTGTGCTTATAAAATAAATACCTAGTGTGTTTAATTATTAGGATTATTTTACTAAAAAAGTAAATGTCATACCATTATTAACTTTATGTGGCTAGAGTTCTGATATACAACATCACTGAAAAGCAGACTGTGGTGAAATCAACTAATTATACGCTGTGAGCAACTTTAATGAACCTAGTGAATTCAAAGAAATACTAAATAGAAATGGACACTAAAGGGATATGAGCAAGTTCTCCATGAACGCCATTATCAAAACTGACCTTAAACTTTTCCTTTGAAAACTGAACAAGCGTCAACAATTCAGTGACTTCCAGAAACAGAAACGAGCAAACAGAGCTCAACTTGAAAGATTTTTAAGGGAACCCAGGCGAGGAGGAGACATTGTGCCATCTAATTAAAAGCTGCCTGCAGCGGAGATAAAATCTAATTCTGTGACTGGCAGAATGCAGGGAAGAATACTGTAAACCAGTCCAGATGGTAAGAGAAATAAAGTACATATCGTCGTCCAAAGCCCACCTTAGTCACGGTTTTGCCGGCTATCTTACCAAACGCTCGAATCTCTCACCCTTCCTTTTTCTTGCTCGGTCGATGTCGGCAAAAGGGGCCCAAAGGTAAAATCAAATTCATCACTGATGAAACGTTGATTCCTACTTTTGTGAAATGCAAAATATCTTACAGCGTGACACTCGCCATTACCCTGGCTCAAAAAGCTGGGGAGTGATGTTAAACCGATTATCTCGCATTCGTGGGTAAGGACGCTCAGCCTTCTCCTATTTGAATCCCATGCACTCTAGTGCTGGGTAAATGTAGGAGTCTGATGCTCTTGCACTGCTCCATGCCACCGTCGACGACTTGAAGGTGTCCATGAAGAAGGCTTAGGAAGAACTTCCTCAAGGAAAGCTGAGGAGAAGAAGAAGAAATTCCTCAGGAGAAGAGAAAAAAAATTCCAAGCCTGACAGAATTTGTCAGGCTTAGAAAACTTCACGTTTTTTTTGTTAATATAGTATTTTTAGTTCCAATATAGAAACTGAACTGCTTTTCTTCTCAGAGAACTATTTTTTTAAGAGGTACAGGCAATATTTTTTCTTTCGATTAACAACCTCAGGAGAATATTATTGAACCATGTAAATGTGTATTTGCAATGAATTATATTTTTCAAACGCAGGCCAGACCTTCATCAAAAGACAATACCATTTTCACGTGATTAAACTTTGATAGAGTAATATAAAGCTAAACTTATAGGCTTTCTGAAGTTGTCGTTTCCAAGTATCACTGCAGCCTTGGACCCCGCGATACCTAGACTGTCCACTGAATTTGCAAATGAGGCTGCTTGTAAATAAATTAAACTTCAATAAATTCTTTTGCAGGCAATAGAACGACCTCAAACAGAAAGTAAACATTTCTCAGCGTTGGAAGAAATGTGTTTATCAGCAAGAAACATAAGTTTGTAGCTAGTTACTAACTGTTGACGACGATATTAAAGCTTGGGACAGTTAAATGACCTAAAACTGGCTAAAATAAATTTTACAATTTACCGTTGGAAAGTGCTTATGCATGCGTGTTTCTTTCCAATAGATACATTTCTTGCGTCTTCAAGATCAGTTTATTTATTTTTTTTTTGCTTCAAGTCAGTACATTGAATGGAACAAATCTCATCGAACATTTATCAGTTTGCCATCAGCTTTGTTAGCAAGGAGTGGACAGTCAAGGTATCTTGTGGTCCACGCCGCAGTAAATTCGGGGTAAGATTGGGGAAAATCGGGATTCAGCTTATTGTAAAAATCGCTCTTTTCAAGTACCGTAGAGTCTAGAATATTCTTACTGTTTGAATTGTTTGGAAGGAAGCAAGAGGTTTTGCTGACACTGAGCAGTAAGGAACACAAATCTCGGCTTAAAGGAAACGCTCACAGCCTTGTACACCTACTGTGGCTGAGCTGTTTACTATCGACCGATGTTGACAGCAAAAT
Source organism: Parhyale hawaiensis (assembly GCA_001587735.2). NCBI lineage: Eukaryota > Metazoa > Arthropoda > Malacostraca > Amphipoda > Hyalidae > Parhyale > Parhyale hawaiensis. Next base: position 3,411,896 of record LQNS02276925.1, on the reverse strand, counting down.
ATGCGATACGCTAGAACCAAGTCCGACATGCTAAAGTACAGGACGAGCAATGATACTTCCCGGACAACTTATGAGGTATCAAACTTCCTTGCATGCCACTTCACAGACAACTAATAAGGTATTAAATTTCCATGCAGACAACCGTCTTTCTGCTGAACTGGGGTCAGCTTGCACTAAAAAAAAAAAATGTACGTAGTTCTCATTCCTTTCTTTTGACTGGGGTGTGCATCGCATAGAAGGTCACGGATAATTTTTTTATATGCCGGGCCACACTATGCAATCTTACGCACAACTTGATGCGAGGACGTGCAGCTGACACGTCGTTCATGCTACCGCATCTATGCTACAGACATTAGATACGAATTGGGACGACGTGCGAGCTGCCTGTCCTCGCATCAAGTTGTACATAATATTCAATAGTACGGACCCAATATTAAGCCGGATTCTCACGAGCGACTTTCGTCTGCACTATCATTATAGAGCCAACTCAACTAATAAGATTACGTTGCCGCGGCACGGCTTCAAATTCCCATGAAATAATAATAATAATAAACTAGCTGGACCCGTGAAACTTTCACGGCTTTGCAAGGCCTTTCATACAGGCTCGTGAAATTTTCATATTTTAGCATGGAGACACCACACTTGTTCTTCAACACCGAGACTCGATGTGTGATACA
>LQNS02276925.1:3381130-3395032 GCA_001587735.2 Parhyale hawaiensis | reverse complement strand
AGCGGGAAAATTCGTCATTGGACAATTCGCCACAGAACAACGCCCGGCAGGACGATAAATCACCCTAGGATAAGTCGTCGCAGGACAATTCGCTACAGGCCAAAGATGCCGAGCGACATGTCGCAGTTAACTGCAGTAACTGCAGCAGGACAATTCCTCACCGGACAATAATTGCCGCATAGGACAATTTATCGCACAGATATTTTGCAGCAGGAATGTGCGGCAACAGAAAAACGTTGTATCAACAAAACCTTATTTCACTTTTCGCAAATAAACTTTTTCAATCTAACTTAAAGAATATAATCCAGCCAATATACCCTAATCTGACTCGACAAACCTAACCTAATATACTGTTTTGCGCGTCTGTGTTTTGGCTATGCTCGAATTGCTTTAAACAATCGCCACAAATTTAAACATTATGCCCCCGTTTAAACCACTCCTGTGTAACAGTTAACCATTTTTGCAAAACTTCTTTATGAGTTACGGTATGCAAAACGTTTAAACTTTTAACAGTTTAAGCGTTTTGCATAACTGCATAAGTCTGGGAGACATATGAAATACAGTTAAAATCCTACTTGCGTGTTAAAGGCCTGCAGCTCACAACGGTCAGGGGTCCTGAATTTCAGACCGAACAACTTAAAAATTTTGCATAACTGTTTACGTAGTTTTGCTAAATGGTTAACTGCTATACAGTATAGGTTTGCTGTAAGCAGGTGCCACATGTTTAAATTTGTGGTGATTGTTTAAAGCAATTAGGGCATTAGTTAAGCGCAAACTGGAAAAAACAGTAGTTTACATTTGTTTAATATCGACCCTAACCTAACTTAATTTAACCTAACTTTTCCTAACGTTGCCTAGGCCTCATAAAGTATATACCCAAGCTTAATTTAACCGAATTTCTCCCAACCTATTAGTTTAGCCTAGCAACTAATGTTTTTCAAACTTTAACCTACTTGTCCAGTTTTAGTCTACTCAGGACACGTTCTAACTGGTCGTCTGAGTCGATTTAAGCCAAGCCCACTTCACTTGACTTGTCCGGAATGCAGACAGGAACTTGGTATCGCGGTCACATTAAATCGTGCGGTGGGTGCTGGAAGCAGCCGATTACGTTGTGCCGACTAGACTCTCCATTGTACGGAGTAAGACTAAGTTCCTGGAAGTTTCTCAGGTTGCTGATTACGAGTCAACGGCTGAAACTTGACGCAACAAGTCGAAACCAGAGCACCTGTCTCAAGATTCGGGCAAGTTTGGACTCAAAGGCTTCATTTTGTTGCCCAATCGAACGCCCCGCACCTAGTCTGACCTAACCTAACGTAAGGTAATCTAACGTAACTCACTATGTCATAGTGCTTTCTAGCTAACCCTATATACATTTCCTAACCTTACCTGACTATACTTTCAATTCTTTTGTAAATTCTATTTATCCAGTTTTTAGGTGTTACAAGTCCTTGACGTAGCTAAATACTTTATAAACGGACTGATATTTACTTAACTATATTATATAGCCCATCAACAATAAAAACAAGACCCATTCATTGTTTGCCACTTATTCCATTCCTGCTGAAAAATGTCCGTTGAGTAAAAAACGTCCTGATGGCAAAATATACCGCGACGAGTTGTCTCACAAAAATTGTCAGGGCACGTTACGTCTAACTAATAACTAACTAACTAATATATATATATATATATATATATATATATATTCTTGGATGTAGCATATTAGTGTGACTCGTATCTATATACTTGTAATGATGTAGTACATCTCGTCATGAATAAAGCAATTTTCACCATAATTTTGTTAAAACTGAGAAAAGGAAATGACAGATTGGGAGACGGGAACATTGACCATGCAGCCATGGGTACATAATGTGCCCGGAACTGTGCGGTCAGCGTGGGCTTTATTTTACTGAATGTTTGAGCAATTACAGAGCGTAAAGCCGCCTTATGTATTTCCTAAAGTTTGGGACGACCAATCCATTTCCGGTGGAACTGAAAGTGGGCTGGGCAAGGGAAATCGCAAGTGGATCCCGCGGCCTGACGCTGCACTATTAATAATTCCGAGATTTTATACCACGATGGGATTTTGTATGTGTAATTTATCAGAGAACCTGAGCCTAATCAATGTAATCTTGATAAAATACAAAAATTTTCAAAGTTAGGATCACAGCAAGTGAAGTGACGACAACAATATCGGTTTGAAGAGGCGTTCACTGGTAAATATATAGGACCGAAAGTTTGAAGCTGAACTCGAGAGCTGATTGAAGTTGATTTTGAAGTAGAACGCTACAGAAGTAGATAATAAAACAATAAAAGTATGTGTTAGTAGTATTCTCCTAACTTAAGCCTTGCTACCCAATAAAAGAAATAAATAAAATGAAGTAATTGCGTTGAGTCTGATCAATTTCCACTATTGCAATGGTCCAATTAGGCCAGCCTGAGGACTCGATGTGTTGATTCAATGCCCTTCAATAGCTGCTGCGGCAACTGAAATGTTTGGTGTCGGCTTGTTTGATTTACGTAAAAGATAAGACCACGAAAAGCAAAGCAAGACTGCGTTAGGCGCAGGAGTGTTCTTTGCTCTGTCTGACAACTCAAGGAGGCTTCGGCCCTCGCTTCATGAACTAAAGTTAAAAAGTAAGTTCTTAGTTTATTCCTTGAAGTGGCGTCTAGGGAACGCTATGGTCGTTCACGACGATTTGTGTGCGTATTTGTGTACGCAGATCGTGTGCGCGTGAGCGGCGTTCAAGTTGGTGCGTCGCGCTGCTCGCTGTATCGCTGATTAAATTATGTTAGGTTAGGTAAGGTAATGTAAGGTTAGGTAACGTTAGGTAAAGTTAGAAGAAAGGTTAGGTTGGGTTAGGTTGGGTTAGGTTAGGTAACGTTAGGTTAGGTTGGAAGGTTAGGTAAGGAGGTTAGGTTAGGTTAGGTATGGGTAGGTGAGATGGGGGTAGGTTAGGTTAGGTTAGCCTAGGTAGTGTTTATTTTAGTGGTAGCGCTCGCAGCAAAGCTTACTTGAACGCGCAATCGTCGTGCACGACGATAGTGCGTCCAGGGGAGGGTGATGCTGGGATGGTGACTCCAAGGGCATCCAATTTTACTGCCATTGATGACTCTATCCGTAACGAATATAGTGCATACATGATGTTGCAATGGTATTGCCTGTTAAAAAAATAACGTCCCTTAATTATATTACTTTTCAGTATGTTGCTTAATTTAAAGTTTTCAGGCTTACAGTTGAGGAGTTGGCCTGACCGTCACCAGACCTCAGCGCACCGCAGCTTTCCTGATATCGCGATGTCTCCAGGCTGAGATCCAATTAAATGCTTTGTTTGTAGTCCATTTAACGACCCGAGGTGAGAGGAATGCTATTTACCATGGAGGAGAATACAAACTGTCTGTCACAACTAAACTGTTCAGTTTTATGTTACCAATGAACGCTGCTTGTGCAGTGGTTTCATCAGTTACTATTGGACTCTGTAGAAAACTTTATGTCAAGTTCTTTATTGAGTGTTCACAATAAGTAGCTTAAGCCTCTCCAATGTCCTAGCAATACGTAAGTTGAAAAATGAATGTGATCTCTTGCGTTGATGGGCCGACATTACTGCAGTAAAATGATCCACATCAGCTGAATGCACTACTGACAGCGGATATACTGTATTCTGTCATACATAATTTTTAAATGAGGAATTGATAACGTGTCAGAATAAGTTAATGATAAGTTATTGATTAGACATTGCAGATCACTGTTCATTTGCTCTCTCTTTTTTTCCACGATTGAAGAATCCATAGTATAGGAAATCACTGTTTGCATGTACCTAAATAATATTATTGCAATGTTTATCGATGAACACCTCCTGACACTGCATTAAACTCACCGTAAAGTACTTAAAATTCATTTTACCTCGCACCAGCAGCACCGGAAATACGTTGATGAAAATCTGAGACAAAAGTTAAACCCAAACTGCGCATGCTAGGCTGTTCCCCGATCGTCCTCAGCTATATATCGCAGAGACCCAAAATGAATGTACAGAACAAACACGTCGCAATAAAGCTTCGAAGCACACCATATGCAGATCATGTTTGCTACCATCCATATATTCGCTGGTCTTTGAGAAACCTACAGTTTTCAGGGTATTAGAATCACCTGTAGGTACTATAGATGATGCAAAATCTCACTTTGTACTTAATCTAGGTAAATATCATACTGATTTCTACTCAAACTTGTGATGCAGCAAAACAGTACTGGTCAGCTACAATGATAATTTTATACTCTGTATGATTTTTTTTTTGCTCTTCTTCAAATGTTTTAGCTTGTAAGAAGCATACCATACCTTCTTCACTCGTACTAAATCCTTCCAGCCCTGAACCCTTAGACAATAATCACTCGTCGAACAAGAATACTGACAGATATGTACGACTTAAAAATTTAGTCACGAAATAACTCTTGAGACTTTAATAACTTCAGGAAAAGAAGAGTTGCCTAGAAAGTTGCAACATCGTTAATATAGAGATCTTTAGTCATTACCTCACCTTTCAAGCATTCTAGCTGCTTGATTTTTAAGAAGATATCAAGAAATACTACGACACTGAACAATAAATACATATATCTCGCCCCAAGTGAAGCGCTGGCTACCATGTCTCTGTTGTGGTCGAACTATTTACAAGCGGACGACGCTGACGGTACAAAATGCAACGAGTTGAAACTGAATCACCCGATCCACATCACCGAAAGAACCGTGCCACTTTTCCTACAACCGACCCCCTGCTAGGCTTGTGTCTGTTTGTTACTTCAAAATATGCTACTGCTCCAAGCCGTTTGGCCTTGAATAAATTTGCTTAGATGTACTTGCGCTCTACGTAACAGCCGAGGCCCCGGATCCAACTGCTTAATCACTTGTGAGGTGCATGTGTCCCTTGGGGGCTCGATTTCTTAGAATACTTAAGATTTGACAAATGTTTGTGCACTTACGGGCTCAAAAATATATATATATGAAGCAGTCGGAGCATGGTGAAATAATTAACTAGTGGCGGGCTAATACAATAAATGTTACATCGCTAGGTTCACACTATTGTCTTTTGACGCCCGTCACGCTTCCGATTGTTTTGTTGATTCCTCGTAAACATAAGAAAACTTGCGCAGCTTCTCAAGTTTTAGTTCACTCTAGACTTAAGGAGATATTCAAAACGTCGCTACTCACTCTCAGCTAATTAATTTGACCTCATTTTTTTATCAAGTGATTTGGCAGACATGGTGTGGTGTTTTTATAGAAGTAACAAAATGTCCCAATACTTTGCATTGCGTACGTGGAACATGTTACTTTCCTACGGACCTGCTGTTACATTGGCAAGTTTAAAGAGCAGTTGTATTTTGCGACAGTATTCTGTGTATTTTGAATTCATGCAAAGAAGATTGTGCGATAAGTGTGTTTAAGCGTAATTTGGTGTTTTTACCAAATGAAATTTATCCAGCGGTCATGCTAATATTACAAATGTAATTGGGCACTCATTAATCACCCGCAAGAATGATATCATTATTATCGGGTGACAAGTATTTCCTTTCTATAGAAAATGTTCTACTTAGCAGTGACCTACACGAGTAGGTAGGCTTTAAGATTTAACTAATTGAAAAAAAAACTATGTCCTTTGTAATAAATTTCGTTAGCAGAGATACAGATACATGTAAGAGGAACAACCAACTTTAAATGGAGGTAACTAAGAAAAAAAATTTCATTTCTCAAGTAACAGATTTAGCGATTGCCTCTCGGAAACCAAACTTATTAATCACCACAAAACATTTCAGTACATATCGTCCGATTGCTTCTTTAATCTCGTAGTGTCGTGTATTTAGCGAAGTCGAAAGCAAAGCGCGCTTCTAAAGGCCTTTTCCCACGTAACAACTTTCGTTAGGCGAGCAGCCTAGTACCTACATAACTAATCCAATTACTAAGTCGTAACCGTGACTTCAGCATGAAGCCTCAGAACATTGTGCTATAATTCCTAAAATATAAGTACTTGTTAACTTAAACTGCTCAACATTAGAATCGATTACGAACATTAGAACTTATATTGTTAAATTATGCAGTATCGGCTGTAATTTCCAAGCATTTCTTGGTCAGCAAAGTTTTGGAAAAGATTAAGCCGTGCCGCGGTAACGCAAAGGAACTTGTTGAGTTGGCTTTACGCCGACAGTGCCAGCGAAAGTCGTAAGTGGGCAGTCGGCTTAAGCTGCTTTATTATTTTGTGAATGCATATACAGCATTGAAGTTCTCTCCTGGCGATCTTAGACCGTTGCTCGATAAGTAAGAGAGTTAGGCATTTGGTGGCATATCTTCTGTTTAAAATGTTGTACTCGTGTTCTACCAGTATTATATCGTAGGCTTGTAAATTATTATTCACGCTAACACATACTTTGACTTACTGTTAAATATTTATGGGTTGATCTGTGCATATATAGCGAAACTCGTATATGAAGCTGCTACAGCAGGTTTAGAGTTTAACTAAATACTTTTATCTGTAAGGCCTCCTGCGTCTCTCTGTGCGCCCGGGCGTAAACCGTTCTTAACCACTCTGTGCCTCATTATCCTCGGTGTGTCTTGTTTATTTGTGCGCTTACCAGTGGCTACAGTGGCTAAAGTCAGTAACTGCTACCCAGTGAAATATCATTCGAAAAAGAGTGCGTTGAAAATTCTCATTACAAAAAAATATATAAAAGCCGGGCAGCAGTGGATGAGAACTGGGTCCAGTAGTAAATATAAGCAAGGCAAACTAGTGGAGAAAAGTAAATTAATTGCAATCTAGATACAGAATTGAACTCATGGAATAAGAATGAAACTCCAGGAACATGGAATCACCGGTGTAACAAACAAAAGCTCTGCACCATGGAAATGAACAGTACCGATTGTGGAAGGACTTCTCAGAGAATTTTGATTTTTCTGTTCAGAGCTTTCATTATAAGTACTTTTAGAAGAGATTTTTCAGACGAATTAAGTTAACAAGTATCCTTCAATCCAGTCCTGTTAAAATTATAACCTGTGAGAAAAATAACGTTATTATTTAAATACAAACACAAGTTTTATTCACCCATTGGTTTCTTTTCAGAGCAGGAAAAATAGGTATTGGGAAGATCATCTCCGTCGCCAGACGTAAAGTAAATCAAATGTGTTGATGGAAGTCCGTAGACTCATGCGTAGACTAGTTTCACAAAAACGTTCGACAAGAACAAAGAATTGAAATGATAAGTTAACGTAATTGTAATACACTAATGAATAGATAATTAAGGCGTGCATATACATGTATATCTACAATATAAATAAACCGATGCGTATATATTTGTTCATTTATAGGGTAAGCGAAAATTAGACCAGGTGATCTATGGCCAACCTTTCCAGCTCAGATATGAATATGTAGTCCAGGTTACAGACGACGGCAAAATTTTGAGTAGCTAATATTTGAATGTTGTTCTTGCTTTTCCAATATTGAAACTGATGCACTGAAGATGTCTACAGCTTCTCTTAGCATGCTCATGCATCCTGATTCTTATTTTCTTCCCACCGAATTGTTTTCCAACATAATCTCATTCGTTGACGATAAAGATTTTGCTTCTCATTTGAGCCAAAATTTTCACTTAGCTGCGTATTCCAGAGCGAGGCGGACCGAACTTCAAGTATGTAATTTGTATCTATATAATTGACAAATGTTGAAGTGATCATTAACGACCAATACGATGTCGTTTATTTCCATGTTATATCATTTCCAATTTCGGTATGATCTCGGGGTTCTTCTAAGCCCCTATCGACATTTGTTCAAATTAAGGCTTGTTCCTTCTCTTTGGTATTTTCAAGCACTTTTGCTTGGTGAGCTTCGATTGGGGAAATGAAGGGCAAATTTTTCCTGTATACGTTTAATAATCCCAGTCAACATCAGGTTTTACCCACGAAAACTCGTTGCTCCATTATAACTGCATAATGAACAGAAGGATGCTGATGAACCATATGGATTCTTTTTCATAATTCGAATAATACAATATCATAAGAAAATCATACGCTATCAATCCATGCAAGTCGCATTGTAGGTACCGGCAAGATGCATGCCTACGGAATAGTGATCGTCATAATTAATTTTAGATTTGCCCATTATATCTGTGCCAATACATATTCGAAGTTTGGTCCGCTATTTTTCTGGGTCACTCCGTATTATATCATGACCTGTCCATGATACCGAATCGAAGTTAATATTAAAAACGGCGCTTGGCTGCCTGCTATATATAGAAGATTTTGTACATGTCAGCGAAAGCCAGGTAAAGTTGCGATGCTTAAGAGAAAACGCACATCTCTTATGTTCCTTCAAGTCTGCAGCTACAGTAACGAAATTGGGGTAATGGAAAAATTTAATTACGAAGTTTTCACCACAATTTTTACGACCGGCCAACTAGTGTAAATATATCTATATGAAATATTTCATTTTAAAATAAAACTCGTTTGCTTGTCATGTTGTAGGTAATATAATGAGAACCGACTAATTCCACTTCCGGAATGAGATCATATTTTATTTGCTAGCTTGACTTCCACTATAATTTATTACAATAAGGTTTGACACTGCAATAAACTGCCTTACATATGTTCTATCAATTATCGCATGAGCAAAATCAAAATGCGCAGTGATTGGTGATTAGCATCAGCCTATGCATGTCCATTCATGCATGTCCATTCATTGTTAGGCCAGGACATGATAACATCTCTACAACTGTCCGATTGGCATTCAGCACGATGACAGTTTGAAGATTGCCAAAATAAAGAGCTCAACGAAGAAAAATAACAAGCTTTAGCTGATAGACCTGAGCAGTTTTGGTTAATGAAGTTCTCGTTGAAAGGTCTCGTTTTGTTTCAATGTGCTTCATTAGTTTAGCCAGTTTACTATTGATCCTTTTATTTTAATTGACAAAATGATGCTGAGGCACATATAAGCTCCTTCAGGATGGGGCGCCTTCCACTGTGTCGCGACAGCCCTTGAGAGCAACAGCCATGGCTTGGAGAAGCGGACGGAAGAAGTAAGTAACTTATCTTATTCCAACGCTAAACTGTGTATGCAGATACTCTTTTGATGCATGCCACTTTATATGACAGTAGACTCTTTATTTGAACGAATAACAGCCTATAGTACTTTACTACCAACTATGTCTCTGACATACTAAAACAAATATACACTAATATTACTGCCATAGGTATCGTAATGCTTACTTGACTTATACTTCGTACTAAAGAAGCTCCAGCTTGCTACTAAAAAATTAAAAAAAAAGCCCTTAACTCTTCGGTCATCTAAGTAAAGTACATTGCTCCGTATTTATCCCCTAGACAGCTCATGGTCCTTGAGTCTCAGACGATCGTTGGATTTACGCACGAGATCGCAAATGATTTGAATACAATTGTCTAGCATCTCTGCATTTCATTCCATTAAACAACATTATTTAAAGAATGCACAAATTTCAGTCACATTATGCGCATACAATGCCTGCAGATTCTCAGGTAGTATTCACGTACCAACGTTGACACCAAGACTACATGTTTACCTTACCTTAAACTTAGCATGTCATGGTAATAAGACTCGTACACACTTTCAACAATATTAGATTAGCTATCTGGCAGTAGACGAACCAGCAGGCAAATTCCCAGAGTGCAGCCGGGACTTGGAGGCCGGCCCTCAATGAGCTATTACCATCATGTCAGAATAATATAGATATCTGAGGAAGAACAGAAGAGAATCAACTCAGCCGGAGAGTTCGTGCAAGCGCTGCAGATCCGCGGAGCTCGCAAGCGTCAAGTTGGGGCATGAAAAGGAATTGACTACGGTGGCCTTTGAGGCTTTTACTGTTGAATGTTTGTTAGTCAAGGATGAGGAGTTCGTAGCTGTGGAAGTTGTTGCTCCCAATTTTTGTCGAAACGAATTTTTAACGCATTGACTGTTTCAGTAACGACTATTTCAAAGAGGAGACTATTCCAAATGCTCACCAAGAAGTACGGGAAAAATTAGCGGAAAGAGTAATTCTTTGATCTTTGTGTTTTGGGCGTTGTTTCGGAGGCGATCATCAAAGTGTCTGTCAATACAGTCCCGTTGTAGGTACGTTGATGAAGTTATACAAGAACTTGTATACTTCTGTTAGTTGCCTCCAGAGTCATTTTACTTTTTCGAGAGAAATGAGTCCCACTTCCTGTAAGCGAAATTCGTTCGGCTTACTTTGAGTCTGAGGTATCAGCTTTAGATTCTTTAGATTGTATCGATATCGGTGCATTGGTGTGGCGATCAGAACTGAAGAGCAAATTCTAAATGCGGATGCACTAGCGCTTTGCACTACGGGATGATTATGACCTTTGATTCGTGCTTAAGATTCCTAGTAATAAATCTCAGTCCTCTTCTCGCCATTTCGGCACTATTGTTAACTTACTGACTGCGCTGCAGCAAGTTTGAGATATTTATTCCCATGTCAAGTGGTTGGGTGGTAGCTATTATTTTATTTATTTATTTCCCATTGGATTGGAGGATTTTACGGCTACGGCTCTATGTTCATTGCTGAACATTTGTCGATATTAAAGCTTAACTGCCACGTTGAGGTCTATTCCATGAGGCGGTCCAGCTCTCTTTGGAATTCAATTGTATCCCTAGCAAAATGACATAATTTACTGTTATCTTCAATTTACTAATTTTTTTCTGGGGAGGTTACGATCAAGATCTCTGAAGTAAATTATGAACAAAAGTAGGCCAGGCACGCTACCTTGTGGAACCTCAGGTGAGACCAGCGTTCAGTCGCTTGTTTCTCGCTGCATCTTTACTCTTTGTTACCTATCATTGAGCCAAGCTTGGATCCAGCGTGGTTAATCTTCGTGGCTGCCGAGGGCTTCTAATTTTTTCACTAAACTTGATGAGGGACTTTGTGAAATGAGTTTTGGAAGTCGAGGTAAACGAGATCCACACCTTTTTCTCTGTCTCTGATTTTCGTAACTTTCGCAAAGAAGTCTCGTTAGCTAGTTAGGAAGCTTCATCAATCTTCATAGCACGGCTGGATGTTAGAAACAAGCTGGTGTATCTTAAGGTGGTCAGTCATGCACTTTTTAAGGAGGCTTTCGATACCTTTGCTGATGACTAAGGTAGGGCTGGTTAGTCAATAAGAACTGGAGCTCTTGGTATATCTTTTATTGTCGATCATGATCATGTTAGCGAGTTGCCATTCCTGTGAAACTTCTCCCCTGTTTAGAGTTTGATTGAATATTTTGAGAATTGGCGCTGTGATGACTGGAGCCATTTTAAGCAGAGCATATGGAGAAATATTACCTGAGCCAGTGGATTTAATCGGAAAAGTCACACAAAATGGACGATTTCTATAGGAAACAATAAACAATCCAAATGGGCATACAGAAAGAAAAGAAAACTATTAACACAGAACTAATCTACATAATTGATAATCAAACGCAAAAATTTATTTCTGAATTACATTATTTTACGCCAAGATTATTGTTATTTCCCTCGCCACGGCTGCTACGCTTTTGCCGGGATTTATTTGCCGTCTGTCTCATCGTCTATTAGCAACACTACTGGAAATGTTATACACAGATCTCTGTAAAATTTAGATGAGACTGATAGGGATGTCACTTTGATCAAATTTTGATGGAGATCCGTCGTCTGTTTGCTTCACACTCTGTCTATTAAGATTGTAACTGCAAAAGTTAGGGCGGACTCTCATGAAATTTTCAGGAACCGTCAGGAATGCCACCAAGAACTACTGATAAAATTTTGATGTTGATTCATTGGTCAGTTTCTGTTTGTCTGTCCATCATTCTTTCTACTAACATTGCACTGCTGTTTAGAGTTTGCTCTTTTGGAGTTCAGGTCGAGTTAAGTGTATATCTCGAGGAAAAGTAACTGGGAATGAATATGTTTTGATATCGTGGCAGTCTAATATTGCTGGTATGTTTTTTCTCGTGTTAGCTACAAGGAACTTTTCTGTGTTTTTACCATATATAATGAAAATATTGTAAATTTCATAATCTTGACATGAAAAGTTTAGGGGTTTGGTAGAAAAAAATTAACGTTTATGTACGACTATTCTTTGTAGCAACTGACTACGCTGGGAAATTAATTACTTCATAGCAGGAGTTTGTTTACACTTTGATTGAGAACACTTCTGCTCGACAGTTGCAGAAGTGTATTACCTATACTATATCAAGCTATCGAGCACCTATAAAACTTATGAATGCAAGTTGCGGCATCAAAATAATATTTCGTTTATGCTAGACATACTGTAAAAGCTAAGGACAGTTGAACGATTCAAAGGATTATCAACATAAGACAGATTTGAAATGAGCTCAATAATTTATATGTATGCCTTTATTTATGGAAGCTCTGACATTGCCAGTAACAAATATGTTTCTTTCTCCAGCAACAGGACTGGCATGGTAAGACAAGCTGAGGAAACCTCTGGAACACTGTGGAAGTCGGTCTTGCACAAGATATTCCTAGCTAGCGGCTATGTTCTGTGCTACTCTCTTCTGCTGCACCTGACATTCCGAGGCTATAATATCTACAACACCCAGCGGCCAATTCTCACCATGCAAATAACTACACCGAGAAAATATTACCTGCCTCAAGTTAGCGTCTGCTCTCACTTTGGCTTCAACGCAGCCAAGCTCATCAAACTTGGCCTTGATGTCGGCGTAGGCAAGGATGACGCCCCGCGCATGTTGGCAATATCGAATCTCTTTCGGTTGAAGGGCATTGACCTAAACATGACTGCAAAAGACCTTACACAAGCAGTTTCCTACTCTGTTGGAGATCTCATTGACGTCCTCATAATGAATGGAGAAAAAACTTTTTATAATGAAAACACAACGATAGCTAAATACTGGGAACTCACCTACGAAAACCTTATCCCGTGCATGAAGCTGACCCCACCGCCGTTCAAGAGCCCCAATGCTTCGCTTACTCTGCGGGTTAGTGCGAGAGCCTGGAACTTTGAGCCTTGTTCATGGACAGCCGACGATGGTCAGAGAACGACGTCGTGTCTTTCCAAAGAATTTGAATCCATTCATGAAAATTGTCCTAACTCAAGTGTGAGCTTCGAGACAGCAAAGTGTTTATACTATCCTCCTAAGTTCCCACCACTTTTTGCAATTACGCACTACACGACTCGAGGTATACCTTACAGAGTTTCTGGAAAACCCTTGTCATATCGTATGAAACGGAAGCACGTCGAGCTCGAGCAATACGAGGTTCATCGCTTGGAACATACTCCCCATTCGAGTGCAGATGATTGTTTACAAAAATGCCTGATCCAGAGAGTTCCACTCCTAAAACGCTGTTTTCCTTTTACAAAGTACACTCTATTTCGACCAATGAGAGATATATGTTGGGATCATATTGGTGCTGAAAGAACCATCGCACATACTAAATGTGACGCTGAGTGTCGTGAAAAAGGCAGTATGCGATATTGGAGAATGCTTGGCAGCGATGTAGAAGACAAAGAAGCTGTGATATCCCTATCATTGAACAACTCACTTACTAAAATCTTTGCAGAAGTTGAACCGTATCCATTTACAGACTTCTTGGCTGATCTTGGTGGAAACTCGGGCTTCCTCGTACAAGTTTCCCTTTCGTCACTGCTGCTGCCTGTGTTAGCTCGTCTGGGAAAGTTCCTTCGCCGCAGAGATTTCTTCGTCGGAAAGCTAATGAAAATATTTGGTTGGATAAGCCTGTGCCTGTGTTGTTCAATACATAGCGCAAACGTCCTTCGTGAGTACCTGGAACAAAGTGAACTTGAGGTATTCAGCACGATGATGAGTCCGCAGAACAATCAAGTATGCCCAGGGTCATCGGTAAGAGAATGGGGCGCAGCGTGGTTAACTGCTCGAAGCCTTG
>LQNS02276925.1:3342153-3370039 GCA_001587735.2 Parhyale hawaiensis | reverse complement strand
CTTGGCGGAGGTAATTACAAAATTTACGAAATTTATTGTACACAAACGACCGAAAACTCCAACCAAGACGGTACCTCTCGAACTGTTATGAAGAAATTCAACTAAAAAATATGCGATGTAGTTTATGCCCGACAAGATCGGAACTCCATCACAGATACTGTTTTTCATCTACCGTCATCACCATTTTTTCCTTTCACAAAAGTCAAGTGTTATTTAGCTGGTCATAGACAATGAGTTGTTTTTCCCCGTTCACTCCTGGCCGTGTGGGTTACCAACACCAGCTATTTTACTTTGAAAGCTATATTTAACACTGCATGTGCGCAAGGAGAATATATATGTGACGTATTGTCCAGCTGTATTGCCCGTATCACCTTTAAATTTAACGTGCAAGTTCACACAACCGAGCTCGTCTTCCTCTTCCGTATCATGGATGCAACCGAACTATATTATATCTAATTTCCTGCTATTTGTTACTGATGCAGAGCGTAACATTCGAAGGTAGGAACGACGCTATTAATATTACAAATGTTGAAATAAAAGAATGTTTAAACATTTCATTCTTCATTATAGAGAGGTTTGTTTGTTTGTTTGCTACTTTGTATAAATGCTAGACAAAAAGGGAGAGAGAGGCTAAGCTAATAGCCGATACTATTCGAAGTTTTCTTTTCAATTCCCGATTTCATAATATTGTGGAAGTCTACTACTCTGGATCACTTAATTTATTCTTCAGTTAGAAATTCTTAATAGGCCCTATGTGATTTTCTTGCCTAAAAAGGAAAGACTTATAAATTCATGGAACAATCAAACTTTATCATTAATATAGTGGGATAATTTAACTTGGGAACTCTTAAGTTAAGGGAACAAAGAGATATTAAGAGCTCCGGTCCAAGGCTGCTGATCCTGGAGTCGCGTGGTCCCAATCCTAGAATAGAGAATTGAAAAACGTATAAGGGTAGGCTGATCTTATCAAATTAGTTCTTTAAAGGTTCTCCTCCTACAAACAATGCCGTAAATATAGAGGAGAGGAAAGGAAAAGGGACATGTAGTATGCCTAAACTTAGTAAATCTGTAAAGAATAGGAAGAAACATAGGCAACACAAAGGGAAAATGTCCCTAAGGCCTACCTAAGCAGGGTAAATGTCCCTAGAGCTTATAGCCTACACATGGGCAAAGTGTCCCTAGAGCCTAACTAGAAGTTGGCTCTTCTTATCGCTTAATATCTTGTTTAGAAATTCTCTGAAATTATGTAATACTCACTTTATCGTGACACTAGGAGCATTATATCATGATAACAATGAACTTAAACGGGAATCTCGCAACATCAGTCTGGGGCTACAAAAGAGATTACAGCTCCTTAAACTGGGGAAAATTTACACATGATTCGGCTCTGCATGATCTCTATTCTCTCAGAATGAAAAAAATGGCGAGAAGCTTGTATTCTGAGGAAAATCCTCCCAAATCACGTACCTGAAGCTTACACGATGCAGGAATCCAGAGGTCCGGTGAAAAGAAGAGCGGGAGCCCCTTCCGACCAGCGCCGCAGTCTACGCGGCATGGAAACTTATCCTCGCATTCCAGGGAACTTCCCGTTAGTGGATCCTCGACCACCCAAGACTCACGCCTTGGGGAGGGGGGGGGGAGTAAATCAGTGCAGATCTACAAGGTGCGGTTCAACGATGTGCTTATGGAGGGGGCACACGTATAAACGTCCGAGGTCTACGAAATTCTTAAGGTGTCTGAAGAGCGGAGGCAACGACCAGCGAAGTCGGGCTCGACGTTGCCACGCATAAAGGGACGCTTGTAATTTTTCACTCCCCGCACGAACCGTGCGAATTTTATTGTGATATGGGAGGTCCCGGGGCTTTTCCCCCAGTTCCAGATGCTGTTAATCTTTTTGTTCAAATGCTGAGAACCAAGTAGCTACTTCCCCTTCTGGGGAAATTAGGTAATTTTTTCTCTCTTCTTGAGACAATCATACGAAGTGGACTTGAAGTAGTTTATGTACTGTTATAAAGACTGACATTGTATAAATAGCTACCAAGTTAACGTATACCAACGTGCATACTTTTATGATAAAATTCATCAATTGGTTTTATAGTGAATGCTGCGTGGCGCCAGGTAATACTTCTTAGCTTGTTTTTAGACGTGTTAGAGAATGATCAATTCATTACAGCGACCAGACTGACATTCAGGAAAATACCGGTTTGAAGAAGCTGAAGAGATGCTCAGGGAAGAACAATAACACGGTGAAGATCGACCTGAGCAGTTTTAGTTAACGAAGCATTTGCTGGCATAGATCGTTCCTTTTCATTATTCTTCATTAGTTTGGCCTGTTCGTTATTGATCTTTTTAATTTAACCGAAAAAAAGAGAATGCCGAAGCTCATATAAACTTCTCCAGTCAAGGACATATTTCACTTCATCAAGATAGCTCTTGAGAGCTGCAGCCATGGCTGGGAGAAGCGGACTCAAGAAGTAAGTAACTCCGCTTATTGCAACGCACAGTTGGATTTGCAAATAAGAAGTTCTGTTTCTACGTACCAGTACATTTTATTGTGTATCAGTAGATAATATGAGTACCTTATGCAACCATCATTTTCACTAATGTGCTAATGAGTAAATGCTAATATGACTGGTAAATACAATATAGCAATGCTTGTACCTCTTGCAAAAGAAGGATCGTGTTGTTGTATAGTGGGTGTTGCAGTAGGTGTTCCACGGGATACGAGTTAATATATATATAGACACACATAGATTATAAAACGAAAACATTATCACTTGTCTCACTTCGTTCACCGGTGATTATAATCGGAACACGGGTAATGCCTGGTGAGTAAGTACGACAAGGTTGGGTAAGACTTCAGTTTGAGCATTTCGAAGTTAGTTTGTCCTGTTTTTCTGTAAGCTGAGTAGGGTTATCATGCTATGAAATCTCACTGTCGTGTCGCTACCCGACAGTGAGATTTCGCAGCATGACAACCTTACTCCGCTTACAGAAGAACACTGCCACAGTGCATCTCACTGTCGTGTCGTTATTCGGCGCGATATAGGCAGTGTGCCACTGAAGCGCTGATGAAACTTTTACTAGACTACTGCTGCTACTCGTTTCGTTACTCGTATTTGTGGCTTTCTCTTCATTGCTTGGCCCAGATGCATCAACGACCGCAGTCGATAGCGATCTTCCATGATGGTACGTTGTGTGTGAGTAGTTTTGAATTGATGACTGACATACAAATTAGAAAAGAAATTGTTTATGGACTAATTAAGGATGAATTTTAATGGTCGTATGTACTTTGATCAGAATATTTTTCATCTAGTATGAATAAATAATTTATATTTTAGTGTTTTCCAACCTTAAGTCATTATCTTTCATGCCTCCACTAAACTTAATGTATCCGAGTACCCGCAGGTCTGCTGCAACTAATCGTTCTCATGTAACCACCTACGTGGCTGCAATTTTCTGCTTTTCTTTCCCAGATATCCAAATGGCTTTGACACGAAGGCAAGAGCACTTAGAGGGCCAGAGCGTGAGTCCCAGCTGCTTCCTGGAAATGAGCTTCTAACGGCGTCAACTGCCAAGTATCTAATCCTGTTTCGTACAAGATTTTTTTTTACATTTTTTAATATAAATTCCAAATTTTGTGTGCCTTTTATTCCCGCGGTAGCAGCAGCCTTGCGTGCTGAACTGATGGCACCGGAGTTGGTGGGAACGAACACCGAGCCAGGCGAGCGATTTTTGTGTGCCACTCGGTGCGCAGAGTTTGTAGTTGCTTGGTATGCACACTGCACAGCTACTGTGCAGCTCTTAGGTACCTTATCCAGAAATGGGAGGGTAGTGGCGGGAGCGCGGGTTGTTTAACCTTCCGCTGATGGCATCATAGTTTTGGACGATGTGTGGTTGACTGCAGCCGTACCTACATCTCTTGGGCCAGTTGGCCTGTATTCGAAGCAGGAACCAGTGCGTGTGATCGGGTGGAGGGTACAATCAAGTTCAGTGTACCTTTACCTTTCCCGCTTATATCGCTGCAAGTACGCGCACACTTCATTATCCTGGCAGGACTCGTTTCTGAGTTATAGCTAAAAAGATGATTATTTCCTTAGACTCTATATCAGTCCGAAGAGGCTCGGTCATGAGTGAAAAAAAAAACTGGTAACCAGGCTGAGCTCATTGGCTTCTGTATGTGAGGTTAACGAAGCTCTTGCTGAGAAGTGTTGATTTATCTCAATGTCGCTCGTTAGTTTGGGCACTTATGGCATTGAAACTTTTGCTTTAATTAACAAACATCAACAACGGGGGAGCATATAAGCATCTCATGGAAGTGGACACTTACTAGTTCGTTTTGATAGATCCTGAGTGTGAACGCTATGGCTTGGCGAGAAAGACTGAAAGAGTAGGTATAACTTTGCCTAATCTAAAACTCAGATGTACATACAGATTTCAAGCTTTCTAAGTACATCAAAGCGAATACCAGGCAAGCTTATCTGTTTCGAGACATTATTTTTCGGTATATAAGATCAGGGTGCTTTCATACAAGGGCTATTACACCTGCGCGTCTCTGCTGTTCGCTTGGAGGAACGGTTATCTACGACATTAACCGCTCAAAATGAACACAATTATAAAAACAGTGTATAGGTATGCCTATTTTGATTTGTAAAATTACTATTTCTGCGAGTAACAAAATCGTTTCCTTTGGAACAGAACTGTTCTCGGAAGAGATGCAGTTCTCACCTCTGGGCCACGACGGAAGGAGTTCTGAACGAAAGTCTGCCTAGCCGCTGGGTACATCCTTTGCATTAGGAAGCATTAGGCTTGAGGTGGGATTAGAAACAATTTCATAGCTTTCCTAAGTCTGAAGATCAGTCGAGAATGGCTGCATTACCTTATACCTTGGGGATTTTGCAAGAAAACGTAAGCAGTATATTTTTTTCAATGTGGTGCATCAAGCAGTTCAGATTGATCCTGAGTCCATGAATGTTGCTTCTATAAATATAAGTGTAACTGGGCACTCAGTGTATAATTGCTGCAGAGAACGATGTCATGATTATCGAACAGATTTTTTTAAAGAAAGTGCGTTCTTCAGCAAAAATCACTTTAAATGCGTAGGTATACTTTCCAATAACAATTAACTAAAGATGACAATATGCTTAGAAAATATACTTATATTTGTGTAGACGAAGCTAAATAGTAAGATTTTGATTGGTTTCGACTGATTTTTCTTTTCTGAAAAATAACGTTTGTTTTGCAAAAATAGTAATTATAAACTACAGGGCACTCTGAAAGCGCGTACCTCCGCCAAGCAGGGCAGCGGTAACGAAAAATTCATATTGGCTCTGAAACATGATTTTCTTTGCATCAACACCAAAATGTAATCATCTGTGCCTCCTGTAATTTTCTTGGAGATCCTTTCATAACTTTTTGAGTTATATTGCTAACAAACATTCTAACAAAAAATATAAGTCAAACACACAAACGGACCAACCGATTATCACCCACATTTAATCAATTATGTCTTTCAACATTATTAACGATGCATGTAAATTTTATTGAGATCCGTTCATAATTTTTGAGTTATTGCGCTAACATACATAAATCAAACACAACGACAAACAAGTAAGCGATTCAATAGATTATGACAAAAATTTGACCAATAACTGAATGTAATATAACCAACAGCTCAATTGAATTTCATGAAAATCCGTCAATTACATTTTAAGTTATGGTGCCAACAAAAGATAGGCAGACGAACATACACAACAATGGGATGGACAGATCTCCACCTAAAATTAATCCTTTGTTATTAAAAGCATACATAAGAATTCATGTAAGTTTCGTCAAAATCCGTCCATAATATTTTAAGTTATCTTGGTGGCAGACCCGAAGAAAACATAACCTCCTTGGCAGAGGTGAAAATTCAATATTTACCAGAACATCACAAAAAGTTTTATCCTTTGGTAGGTACTACTGTGTGACATACTTCTAGTAGCATTTGGACGCCACAAAAAACAAAAGAGCTCATTTCTTGGCATTTCCAAACGAAGAGAAGGGCTGCTCAGCCTGACCATATGCCATCGATCAGAATAAGCAACTACAGTAGAACTCCTCGTAGGGTAAGACAATCACCCACGGTTTTATGGAGGGAAATGGGGGGGGGGTCGGTTGAAAGTGCTGTGCTAATGCAGCAGTTTTGACAGATTTTTATAGCTAGATCAACCCACCTGACCGCCTGCGAGAGATTGTGATGATAGCTTATTTCTTTCTGGGGGCTTTTGAGTGAAAAGATACACAAATGCATGATGTACATTGACACGTGCAGAACGGAAACATTATCACTCTCCTTACTGCGTTCGTCAGTACTTATAATCGCAAGAGGCAATGTTCGGTCAGTACGAAAGATGGGTAAGACTTCCATTTAAGCATTTTCTGGTAGTTTTACCTGTTTTCAGGCGAAGTAGGCGAACTAGGGCTGTCATGATGCCAAGTCGTACTGTCGTATCTCAGCTCGTAGTTTTGCCATTGTCCATCGTTGCTCGACTCGACCCAGACGCATCAATAACTGCAGTCGATGGCGATTTTCTATGAATGTTCGTTTTATGTAAACAGTTCAAAATAGAATACAAAACACACCAATTTGACTTAGAATTGTTGGAGAGTAATTGAACATGCACCTTGATGGATACATGTACGTTGGAATGACAACTATTCCTTCAGTATGATTACTTCTTTATTTCATGTTTTTCTCATGCTAAGCCATTAAATTTCATAACTCACTAACCTAATGTCTCCGAGTCCCCGCCGATCTGCTGCAACTAATTGTCCTTATGCGATCACCTACTTAGCGGTTTATTTTCTTCTATTACAGGCAATAGCTCATAGAGGGCTGGAACATGAGTCTCGGCTGCTCTCTTTAGATGGGGCTTTTAGATTCGTCTACTGCCAATTATCTGATCCAATGCCGTATGCAATTACTTGATTGTATTCCATATAAGTGTCAAATTTTGTGCGCCGTTTCCCTTTTATAACCAGAAAGAACGATTACGTGTATACTTATCGCCCTGGCAGGTCTCGTATCGAACTTATACGTAAAAGTGTAGCGTTTACGTCAAAGTATGATTATTTTCTCAGACTCTGTATCTGTCTAAACAGGCTCGTTCAAGACCGACAAGCACTGACAACAAGGCGAAGCTGATGGACCGGTGTAGCTGCAGTTAACGAAGCTCTTACTTAGAAGTGTCGTTTTCTCTGAATGTCGCTCATTAGCTTGGCCAGTTGTGGCACTGATGCTTTTGGGTTAATTAACAAAAATCAACAACGGGGGAGCATATAAGCTTTTCATGGAAGGAATACCTACTAGTTCGTGTTGGTAGCTCCTGGGAGTACTAGCCATGACCTGGAGAAGCGGACAGAAAGAGTAAGTTACTTCGCCTCTTCCATAACTTAGCTGTATAATTATATTATACAAGTTATATAAGTTTTGTGATTGCTCTGCGTTCCTCTACATCGGAGAGGACGCCAGACAAGCTGACTTGATTACAGATATTAATTTTTTAATTAGATCCGTCGAAAAGGTTAGGCAGTATTTATGTCAGGTTTGTCAGTTTGTCTGGCTGCCTCAAAAACTTATAGGCCAAATCTTTATGAAGTTTATGAGGGCAGTCAGGCATGTTAGAGGGAACACATCATTAACGGTAAGTGAAGATACGATCAACCGTTTTTTCTGCCTCTTCTTTGTCGGTACCATAAGGCCTTACCAATACAAGTTATGGAGGGATTACTAAAATTTGCTCTAATCGTGAGGGATGTTAAGAAAAGCAAATAACCAAATTTTTGTGCTGATCTGCTTGTCTCTGTTGGATTTTATGTTTGTCAATAACATAACGCAAAAAAGTAATCGACGGATCTTCATTAGATTTTTGAGAATTGCTAAACACTATTATAAGACATAAAGCACAATTTTTTATGATAATCGGTTTGTCCGTTTGTGTATGTGACATAGGTTTGTTAAAATGTTTGTCAGTAACATAACTGAAAAATAGAGAGCGGATCTTTATGATAAGTGTGCTTGAATAATGTTTGTGCATATATGTAAATGTTTGTCAAAACATAACTTATAAAGAAATAGACGGATCTTCAAGAAAATTATTGACGCTGGTATTTACTGATGAGATAATTTTATAAGATGATAACGCGGAATTCCTAGAGGTTTATGACTGAGATGATTGTTTTTGATTGCCTCGCTGGGCGAAGATATGCGTTCGCAGGGTATTTGAGCTTCTTCTTCGAGTACCTACTTTCTTTCCATTTCTATTATTATACTTTTATGAGCAAGTCACAACTTCTATTGAGAAATATTCCATGAACTAGTTGCACTCTTGTAAGTCGCAGTTAGCTTTGTAGGAATGCAGTATCTGAGGGCATATTTCTTGGTCAATTCTGTCTTCTCGACCTTCAGGAAGTGGCTTAGTCATTGCTGATGCATTACATTTAATCAGAGTCTTTGCATCTGACTGCACGCTTCAAGTTTATGATTAAAAATAAGTTCATTCATACGTTGTGTATGTTATTCAAGGTGAACCGTTACTTTTCGGTGCACTTCAATGACACACGGACTTTTTTCCATTGAAATGACCTCAACTAAGTAGATTTAGCGATGTTTTATGAAGTATATTTTTGCATGGTTTTCACAGCATCGAACGCAATTTCATTGGGTTTAGAGGGTAGATTCAGAAGTGTAATAGAATACAATAAACGTATATTCAATTGAATAAAATGGTTTAGGTTACCTGCATCTGTGCTTTTACTTACTTGGAATCGTTTTGTGCGTTGAATGATAGGAATCATATAACAGTTACCGTTATCAAAATTCACCAAAAACAGTAACAAAAGAGTACATTAGAGGGGATGGCAAGTATAGTTATATAATGGCTTTTAGACGTAGAAACGAAAATTATGACGTACTCGTAATGCAGTTTACATTTTCATTAAAATAACTTTAAATCAGCCATGAACGTGAGCAGTTTTTCAATAAAACCCATAACTTAGAGCGCTCTGAGACCGCATACTACCGCCAACAAAATATTCAAGTTCGTTTTATTACTGTGATTTTGTTCTTTTGTACCAACACCAAGCTCTAATCGTTGTGCCTTTAGACAGTAATTGGGCCTTTAGACAGTAATTGTGCCCTTAGACAGTAGTTGTGCCTTTAGACAGTAATTATGCATTTAGACAGTAATTGTGCCTTTAGAGAGTAATTCTGCATTTAGACAGTAATTGTGCCTTTAGACAGTAATGACAACTTATGTAATTTTTTTCAAGATCTGTTCATAACTTTTGAATTATGCTGCCGACAAAGATCCTGACACACTTTAGTCAAACACACGCACAGATCAACTGATCATCGCCAAAATTTAACCATTTATATCTTTTAACGTTATTAACAATTCCTGTCATAAAGATCCGTTCATCAATTTTTGAATTATTTTGCTAACAAGTATAAAATCAAACACAGAGACAAAAAAAAATTAACGCAAAAATTTTTCCATTTATCTTCATTAAATACCTTACAACTTATATAAATATCATGAAAATCCATTCGTGAGATTTTGAGTTAACTATTGTGGGAAGAAAAAATATAGGCAGACACAAACAGATTGACGGATCTTCATCAAAAGGTAATCAACTGTTCCTCCTAATGAACACATCAAACTGTGTATAAATTTCTTAAAATTCAGCCATAACTTTTCGAGTCATCTTGGTGAGAGACACAAAAACAAACAAACAACCTCGACAAAAACAAAATCGCGTTGGCGTGGCAGAAGTAGGTATGATCCTAGGAGTTTCAAACTTCATGAACCAGAAACAGGTTAGTGCGTGAACAGGAAGATGGCACTCCCATGTTTACCTCAGAGCTGCCAGCAATCACTCAGGAAAACAGCAGGTTGCATCATTTTGTAGCATCAAATTTTTCGTGCTTTGTTGATGAATTTCCCTTCTCAACAGTTACACAAATGAGAGAGAAACACCGTTTCGAGCAACTATGAATAAAACAACATATTGCCACATATTATATTCTTGTAACATTCTGACATCCGGAATATTTTGGGTATTAAATATAACAGAAAAAGACAAAAATGAATACCTAATGCAATCTTCCTTTTGTGCCGTAACTTCAGTTTTTTATTACCAATAAATTGTACTCATGTATCAGCTAACCTAAATATGTCATTCATATGCGTAGGAGGTGAGGCTTGCTTCGAGGGCAACACCCAATGCGCCGAATTTTGAAAACTTTAAAGTTCTTCTGATTTGCGGTAGACGTAAACAACTGCTGCGAGTATATTACAACTACGGCTGTAAGATTGGATATAGTGCACGTAGCTTACTAATTTAGTCTATAAATATTCTTTGTTGTAGGTGAAAAGACGTCAATGTAGACACAATCCAATGTGTGTTTAACACTTGAACCCTAATGTTAACTTCAAAATATGAGCGAATATAAGTCTAATAATATTATTGAATTTTTTCATTCGCTATCTCATTTTGTTTATTTTACATAAATGTAGAGTTTCTATCTCTCTATAAAATTCCTGACAATCCCCTGCCATCAACCTAAATTTCAGCAATTCCCCCGTATGCTTGGGGGAAGGACAACTACCCCCCACCCCTCCCCGCCTCCCAAGTGTATGACGGCATTTTACATGACTTGACAGCAACACACGCTCATTCTAACTTCAAAAAAATCAGGAAATCTTTCTCTTTCTCCTGAGTTCCGAAAAGAAATAAAAAAATGGTTTTCGGATAATGCTAAATGAAGATAATATGGTGAATGAAGCAAAAAAAATTAAAGTTGAGTTCATGTAAGATTGTTCTCTATACCGAAGCCTCATGCAGTGGAGTGCTGTCTTGCTGCGCCACTACAGCTTGCTGTGGGCAACACAAAATTTTAAGCCTTTTACTTCTGCTGCAAATGTTACAGCAAACGATAGTGCACATCATAATAATTCGTTGGGTATATTGGGGAATTCCATTGGGAATGATGCCCTAGAATGCTATATAGATTTATTGTTTGCTGTATTAAGGGGTGCATACACAATTTACTGTTTTTCATTTGAATCAAGTTTTATTAGAGCCGTTCATCACTTATATCCAATTACAAAGCTTTACAAAACTAACGTTTCATTCTGCTTCGAAAGTATATTGTAAATCGAATACCATCTTCGGTTTGTGAGGGACTCATGCAAACATTGCACCAGGATGTGCATGCTGTCAACATGAAGGCTTCATGGACGGTATTTTTGGTCACGTCTCGCACTGCTGCTTGAGTACTATTTGGTCACATTTACGTGCTCTTCAAATGTTGTCTTATCTCGACTACAGTAGCGAGCATAAGTGAAGGCACAGCAATACAATTATTATACTTTATTACAAATAACATATTGTACGAAACCAATAGGCTTGAAAATTAGCAAAATTCTTGATTCGTTTTTGGTATATATCGTGATAAAATTTCAGAACATTATAAAATATGTTAACGACATCAATTGAAATAGGTAGTGTAAATATAACATTTTTTCCTTGGTGCAAAAATTAAAAGATACTATCGGAAAATATTGAAATGTACTTGAATTTTGCCCAAATAATTTGAGAATTTTTAAATATATTTATAATTATAATTAGTAAATATTCATTGTTCTGTATAACCTCATTGAATCGTTAGCTACTGGAACTTGCTATCTTTGTCCAGAACTGCGAGGTTAGCTTGTTCCCTCATCTTTAAAAAATTGCCATTATGTATCCTAATCTGTATTATTTCTAGCTTGAGCACGTTCTCTAATGATTTTCCACACGTTCTCTGTTGGACTGAGATCAGGACTTTGGGGTGGTGAATTTATTACAACTATCTGTTCATCAATCAAGACCAAGAAGGTGGCAACCAGGAAGCAAAGACTGCAACGGGAGGACTCAATAGAACTAAAATAAAACTTAGCCGTGACCGCACGTAGCAAATTTACATCACATCGACGAGTGGAAGTATTTGAGTGTGTTACCTTAGGCCTTTGTTTGTTGTTTTCATGAACATATCACAGTATTTTTTTCGATTTATTTCATTCAATCTCCCGCTCATGACTGGCCAGCTACTTGAGCTGCAAAATACCGTAAAATGTACAGAAAGTACAGAAAGTTTGAGCAATGGCTGACTGTTACTGTGGTTTCTCTCGCGTACAGAAATTGCTATAATGGTGCTTATATTTGTTGGTAAGGAATAAATATGTTCTGTGAAGAGCTCTGTGAACTGAATATGAAGTGTAAATATGGCTTCAATCAAGAAAATGAAGTTGAATCAGGTCGCCAAAAGTGAACAAATTCGGCGCTAGTGCTGTGAAAGTTTCCATTAGCATACACTGCTATTTGCTATAGATAATTGCTAAATTAGTAGATATTATCTTGATTAATTATACGCTAGAGATAAATTTTACGATTTAAGACGATTTTTTTCGTCAAATTAGTTAAAATAATCCTAGGCTGCTCAGCCACAGATTCGTCGATGATGACGTCACTTTTTGGCGCTAATTTCTTGTGAGTTCTCCCGTTACGCTCTTTGCTTCCTGGTGGCAACTGTCCTTGCTTTGTTGCAAGGAGCATTGTCTCGCATGTAAATGGTTGGTTGACAGCTGTAGTTGTTGAAAATGGGAGGGCATGCTGGCGAAGTAGCTTGTCCTACACTGCCGCATTTACTGAACAATGCACGCGAACAAGTGGTCTTGGCACGGCAGCACTATCGTCTCTCACGACGATTTGTGTGCGTGTTTGTGTACGTAGATCGTGTGCGCGTGAGCGGTGTTCACGTTGGTGCGCCGCGCTGGTAGTTGTATCGCTGATTAAGTTGGGATAGGTTAGGTTAGGTAATGTTAGGTAACGTTAGGTAACATTAGGTAACGTTAGAGAACGTTAGGTAACGTTAGGTAAGGTTAGGTACGGTTAGAGAGGTTAGATTGGGTTAGGTTAGGTTGGGTTAGGTAAGGTTAGGTTAGAAGGTTAGGTAAGGAGGTTGGGTTAGGTTAGGTTAGGTAAGGGTTGGTTAGGGTTGGCTAGGTTAGGTTTGCCTAGGTAGTGTTTATTTTAGTGGTGGCGCGCGCAGGAAAGCTTACGTGAACGCAAAATCGTCGTGAGAGACGATAGTGCGGTCCGACAGCAGAAATGATTCCCCTTACCATGACTCTACCTCCCCCGTACTTCACTGTTTTCTTGACTACCTCGGAGATATCCTTTCTCTATACGCCTAACCTACCCCTATCCATCAGAACCAGTCACATTGAATATGGATTTATCACTAAAATGTACTGTAGCCCGTTGTGCATGCGATGGGTTCTTGAACAAACTGTAGTCTCAGCTTTCCATTTTAGTTGGAAATCAGGCGCTTTGAAGCAGGAACACTTGCAAGCAAACCAGCTTCCTTGAGTCGACTTGAGGTAGTGAATTGAGATACCTTGCAGCAGGATAATTCACCCTTCTCACGAGCGATTTCAGCTGCAGACTTAAACCGTCCTTCATGCTCTGTTTCAATACGTTATTGGTCGTTTTCCGGTCTTTGGCAACGTCTCAGCGTTTCTTTCCTGTCTAAATCTGGCTATGATACGTTGGACGATAATACGAGATCTTCGCATAGCGTAATGAAGCTGTGAAAGTGAAGTCCCATCTCTGTGGAGAGACAACATTTTTTTATCCTCAGACATTGGTCGGCGGTTCATAGGCACCATTAAAAGTTCAATTTACTCCAATAATGCAGAAGATTAAACTACGAATTTGGTTGTGAAGTGAGAAGTCATTTAAAATTGCTTTAAAAAGTCATAATATGGACACCATCAAGGGCTACCATTTTCTGATAGTGTTCCTTTTTTGTAAGGAGGAAAAATGTAACACTTCCATTTTATTTGTGTTAATTTCGTAACCGTGTTTACTACAGTTTCTAAATTTTATTACAATGCATTCAATACATATGTATATATAGAAATGTGCTAATTTTCAAGCCCTTTAATTCAGTATTTTATTTATATTGAAAATTTCATAATTAATGTTTTACTGTCTCTTAGCGTATGCTCTCTGCTGTATATCTAATTCTGAAAGTCTTTTACAACAATCGTCTCATCTGCCGAGCTTAAGTTTCTTCAAAATGCATCTCATTGGTGTTTCTGTTGGTATTCAAGTATTTTCGCCTTTTAAAAAATTGTAATTATAACCATAGACCATCTGAATTTAGCCGTACTGCACGTGTCCAGCGCTGTTTGGAATCTAATTGAATGAGAAGCAGTTAGCTAGATGATGTCTTTTCCTTTAAGTATAAATCTGTTCAGAACTGCTCGAGGGACTTAATGTATCGTTTTCACGAGGACGTTTCTGAGTAACATATCTTCGAATGTGATCAGGGTGCTGATATACTAGGGCTATAAAACTTGTGCATCTCTAAAGAGAACGGCTATTAACGACAATAACCGCATGAAATGAATACAACAATGTACCGGTATATGTATGGATACCGTGATTGACTTGCAGAATTACTGTAATTGTGAATAACAAAACGTTTTTTTTTTTGGAACAGAGCTGTTCTCGGAAGAGAAGCTGTTTCGACCTCGGGAACAGGACGGAAGAAGTTCTTCTGTAAAGCGTGCCTAGCCGCTGGGTACATCCTCTGCTGGTCCTTGCTGATGCTGTTGACACTGCAAGGCTACAATGTCTACACCACCCAGCGGCCCATTCTTACCCAGAAAATAACTACACCGAGTGAATTTTATTTGCCTGAAATTAATATTTGTTCTCCTTTTGGCCTCAACGTAGCCAAGCTTGTCGAGATTGGCCTCGACATTGACACTGACAAGCTGTTAGCAATATCGAGTATTGATAGTTTGAAGGGCATTAACTTCAACATGACCGCAAAAGAACTTGTAGCAAAAGCTGGCTACACTGTAGGAAGTCTCATCGATGTACTGGATATGAATGGCGAAAAGATTTATTACAACGAAAATATAACGCGAGCGTTATATTGGGGGTTGACTTATGAAAACCTCAAGCCCTGCATAAAGCTAACCCCACCGCCGTTCAGAAGTGGAAATGTTTCACTTACCCTCCGGGCTAGTAAGAGAGCTTGGAATTTTGAGCCTTGTCGATGGACCACTGATGATGGCCGACCGGAAACTTCCTGCTCGTGGCCCGCTGATGACTTTAAATCCATTGAGAAGTACTGCCCTAATTCAAGTTACGGTTTTGAGTCAGTAAAATGTTTATATTCTAAATTCTTGCCAATTTTCGTGGTGGTGAGGCGTACGACTGGTGGAATGTCTTACACTGTTTCCGGCAAAGCGATGTCTTCAAGGAAGCGAAACAAACGGGTCCAGGTTGAGCAGTACGAAGTTCGCCGTTTGATGAAGACTCCCGCATTTAGTCAAGACGATTGCTTACAGAAATGTCTGGTCGAAAGAATTCCACCACGTCTACGCTGTTACCCTCTCACAAAGTACACTCTTTCCCTACCAATGACAGATGTATGTTGGCGTTTTGATACTAGAAGAGCCATCATGATGACCAAATGTGATGTTCACTGTCGAGACAAAGGCTGGGCACGATATTGGAGAATCGTCAGCGAGGATGTAGTAGATAACAGCACCTTGATATCTCTATCTCTTAACACCTCACTCACCAAAATCTTTGAAGAAATTGAAGTGTATCCTCTTACGGATTTCTTGGCTGATCTCGGGGGAAACTCGGGTTTCCTCATAGGAGTTTCCCTTTCGTCGCTACTGCTGCCGCTGCTCTCCCGTGTGGACAAGTTTCGGCGACGTGGAGCCGTCGTTCTCGGGAGACCGTTGAAAATTTGTGCCTGGATAAGTCTGTGCCTTGCCTGCTTAGTACATAGCGCACACGTTCTTCGGGAATACCTGGAACAAACTGACCTCGAGGTCTTGAGTCCGAAGACGTTTCCTCACTATGGCAACACTTGCCAAGGATCATCATCCAGAGAATGGGGCGCCGCTTGGTTAACCGCTCGAAGCCTTGGCTGCCTCATCCTTCCTGCTTCTGCATACGACGAGTGTATTGCCCAGTGTGTGTATAGCAAGCTGAAGACAAAAAATCCTCAAAATCCTTTACTTGAGGTCTCTGATTTGCCAGTGTGCAGACCATCGTCAGGATTTTCTTATTTCCAAAAGACTTACGTATCCTTAAGTAGCATTATTCTCAATTCCCTAGACAGTCTACCGTTAGATCCTTGCTTAAATACGTGTGAAAAATTCAACCAAACTTGCAATGAAAGTACTAACAAAATAAAGCCGCATCTGGAGCCTCGCAAACGGATGACTGCCTTTCGATTGATCTATACCTTGTGCGGTCTTGTGGGACTGTACACGGGTTATTCCCTGAACGTTGGTTTACCTAAAGAATTTTCTCTCATTTTCCGTTTTAAGTACCTGAAGCAGCAGCAACTATCTCACACTGGTCGCCGTTGTCTACATTTGTCATGTTCTTTATTTCTACTCTACGTGACGGTTATTGCTTGCCTTTACCAGACAGGATCATATTTCATGCGACATCACTACCACGTCTCGAGCTATGTGCTTGATCATGAAGTGCAAAACCTTCCTCACATATCAGCCTGTCCCATCAGTAGTAACCCGTATACAAACACTTCAGAGTCAACTTTGTCCTTATTTCAGAATTTCACTTGTGAATGCGACCCTGGATGGGGGAATACCCCACTTTCGAAACAGTTAATGCAAACAGAGGATGGTGTTTGCATCACTTGCCAAACCAACTTTGATCGATCTTCGTTCGCATGCTCAGGTAATATGATTTGCGCTTCGCTTAACTATGCGTTCAGTAATTCGGTTCGCCCATTAGATTTGTTATTCGTAATTCACTTGAAGGATCAAGAAATAGTGCTCGACGGCACTCATGACGTAAGTTTGGTCAATAGTTATTATTTTTTTCTTAAGATTCTTAGTTTAACTTTTCACGGGGAAAATGATCAGAGCTTAGATTGGAATGCAAAATGTTACATGAAGTGCCTTCGCTCCTACACGGAGCAGCGAAAATTCTTAGAAAAACCTACCTTCATTGAGTTAGAGTACCTAAAGGGAATTTATAATGACAGTCTTCGCTTGCGATGCTCAGAATACTGCCGGAACACGCCATTTCCTTTCCTGTACCTACGTTCAGTTGTGCCTAAACGGTTCTGGGGAGTTCGTAACAACATGAGAATAAGGTACATTAATTCAAGTAAAACTACTAGAAGATTTTGCTACGCTCTTCACAAAGGAGCCACAACTAATGAGCACTACGGGAAGACAGATGATTACACGTGGATCCAATGCATTGGGGACATTGGTAGTATAACAGGCTTTACTCTTGGATTTTCAATCTTGGGATTGTTGAAGTTATTTGCTAAAAAATTACGTTCTGCCCCTCACTTGGAGAACCGCATTGGATCTTGCTCTGTGGCGAGGGTTAATCCATGAAGCGACTTCTAGGCAGAAGTTAGTCACCCTAAAAATACAGCATAGCACCATAGAGAACACCGTGCGACCGGCTAATTTTATTAGTCTTATTACCTGCGCCAAGGAGGTTATGCTTTCGTCGTGTTTGTCTGTCTCTATGCCTGTCACCAAGATAACTCAAAAAGTTATGAACCGATTTTGACGAAATTCACAGGAATTGTTAGGTATGTTAGGAGGAACAGTTGATTAACTTTTGGTGAAGATATGTCCATCCATTTGTTTGTCAGTTTGCCTCAATTTTCTCAACGCCATAACTCAAAAAGTTATAGATGAATTTTTATGAAATTAACATGAGTTGTTAGGTATATAACAAAGAGTGAATGAACAAGTTTTCGGTAATGATCCGTTGGTTCGTTCGTTTGTCACTGTTTTTAATTTTATGCTTGTTAGCACAATAACTCAAAAAATAATGAATGAATCTTTATGAAATTTATAGGGGATGTTGGTTATGTTAAAAGACATGAATGATTAAGCTTTGGTGCAGATCGGCTTGTTTGTTTGTATGTTTGACTCATATTTGTCATAACGTTTGTTAGCAGTATAAATCAAAAAGGTATGAACGGGTCTTCAAGAAAATTGCACAAGCTGTTATTACTATCAAAAGGCACTAATGATTTGATTTTGGAGATTACACAAAGAAAACTATGGTTTCAGAGACAATTCAAATTTTTGGCTGCCGTTGCGTCGCTTGGCGGAGGTATGTGCTCTCAGAGTGCTATAGTTCGTTATTATTTTAGATTTGAAATTATTTGGAATACATGCGAAAAAATCATCGTGTATTAGGCAACTGTCACTATATATCAGCTGTTAAAGATAGCTTCCATAGAGGAGAAAAATATTTTAAAAAATGTTATTCTTTCTTTATGGTGCGCAACTATACCTTCGAGGGTGAACTGCTAATGTAGCTTTGGTGTATCGGGAGAAGTTTACGATTCATTCATGTTCCCTCACTCTTCATGCGTTTCCAGCCATGGGTAAAAAGGCTGACTCACCATAATTCTAAATTTAAGTACGTATTGTAAATGCTTGTTTCTCGTATGTATGGGATTGCTACCTCGTTTGTTTCTCGCCAAAGAGATAACCTTATTGCCAAGGTTGGTTTGTCTGCTCAGCTCCTTGCTAGCGACATTACCCGGAAAGTCTTACGAATAGATGCATTTGGTATATACAGGAACTGCTAGAAATGTCACAAGGAATAGACGATTAAATTTTGTAGAAGATCCGGTAATCCGTTTGTCTCTCTATCGTTCTGTGTTTTAGCATTGTATTGCTTGTGGGATCTGCCCTCTTAAGGTAGAATGTAATTCCGCTTAGTAATGTTTCAAAGCGTGGTAGGTCATTTCGAGGCTGTTCACTTCACCGTCGGTCAATTCTAAGTTGGTCATTTCGCCGTTGGGGTATTTTGCCGTGATGTAACATAAATTGTGTGATAATATATACCCAAGTTACATCCAACGTACCACGCCCAACCTAATATGCTATTATTATTAGTAAAAGTTTCAAGTTCAGCCTTCGGCTCATATAGCAAGTCGTGCAGCAAAACTGCCTGGAAAAGGAAGGTATAATGAAAAGAAAAGGTGGAATAAAAGGAAAAATATAGTAACTTTCACTCTATTGATGTACAACATCACCGACCTGTCATTTACTATACATGGGAGAAGATGATTGACTTTGAGGGTAATGAAGACCCTTACAAAATACATATATATAAGGATCTTTATAATCGTATACTTAGTACTGTTCAAATGTATTGTTCATATAATATAATACATTATGTACATAAAATTGCTTGAACATGTACTCTATTTAAGTCATTAAATTCATGTAGTTATTATTGTTTTAGTTTTATTATTATCTTTCATGCCCACTCACATTGAAAAGTTTGTGGACATTGTAAACTAATTTTAAATATTGACGACAGCTGATGAAATTGTGAAATTTTAATCAAAACATATTCCTCTGCATTTTTGTTTAGTAAATTCTAGTAATTTTTAGTCATTCGGTCATATCTTATTAAATAACTAAAATGTGCAATTTTTATGTGAATTATAATATTTTTTTGTTCAAGTATGTGATTTTTAACTTTATTTTATTTCTTAGAGAATGACTAGATTTGCAATTTGTTATTCATTAAACTGTAGTTTGATTTTTTTATAATTTCGTGTTTAGGAAATGCCTAAGATTGGTGATGCTGTACATCATTACATTTTAAGTTAGCTACTGTATTTTCCATTTTATTCAACCTTTTCTTTTTACTGTCCTATCTTTGCCTGGGAGATCTGAAGTACGACATACTACATGGGCCATGAGTTGAAACTGAAACTTTTCCTAATAATAATAGAATATTAGGTTGGGCGTGGTTAGGTGTAATTTATACATATGTCATCAAGCAATTTATATTACATCGCAGCGAAATGCCCTAACGGCAACAGGACCAACGGCAAATTGACCGACGGCCAAAAGATCTAAACTCGTTTCTAAAAAAGATTACTGGATTGTTTTAGAGTTAATTATGACGGAAGTATCCCAATTACATGGAAGTTCGCATTTAAGGGTTTATGCAAGATCATCTTGGTCTCCAGACGAAAATTGCACTAAAATTGTCGACAAAAGTACGGAGATTTGTGAGTTACCTTTCTCGTAATACAGTCCGACTACAAATTATTAACTAACACGATTGATTTTCACCAATGCTACTAATGAATTGATGGTAAAAATATATGTATATATATATATGTAATCAAAATATTTCCTATAGAAGTAAAAATCGCTTGTCTGTCATGTCGGACGTTATAATAAATACCAAGTCGTTCCCCTTCGAGGAGAAATATGTACTTCTCTTATATTGTTTAATTCATTACATCGTACAAGTTGTCTGTGACTCACATGTACTTGAAGTAATCTTATAAGGTATGATAATGTAATACTACCGAGCTAAAGCTAAACATGT
Organism: Parhyale hawaiensis; assembly: GCA_001587735.2. NCBI lineage: Eukaryota > Metazoa > Arthropoda > Malacostraca > Amphipoda > Hyalidae > Parhyale > Parhyale hawaiensis. Next base: position 3,349,549 of record LQNS02276925.1, on the reverse strand, counting down.
AGTATATTTTCTATAAAATGCATGAACAGCTCATGCGATGACTCTTGACTAGAATCAACCAACACATGTTCACCTGTTTTTAGATGTGTTCAGAAAACTGCATGAGTTAATCCATGGCTGGACTGCGTAACGTGACGATATTCAGCCAAGATAAAGTCTTTTCAACTGGCTGATTGGCAATGACATTTACAGGCGTGAAGATGTCCGAAAGAAGCTAAAATAAAGAAGATAACGAAGTGGAGCTGATCGATCTGAGCAGTTTTGGTAAACGAAGCTGGTGGTGAATAGTCTCGTTCTCCTTGAATACCCTTCATTACTTTGGCTATTTTGATATTGAAACTTTTGATTTAATTGATAAAAACAATAATCGAAGACCATATAAGCTCCTCCTTGATGGGGCACCTTCCACTACGTCACGAGAGCTTTGAGAGTTACAGCCATGGCTTGGAAAAGCAGGCTGAAGAAGTAAGTAACTTTGCTTATTCTAACATTCAACTGTATTTAAAAACAATTTTTTCCTTCGTGCCTCTTCATTTGAATGTAAAGTACGTTACCTTTGATTATACATATACAATTTTTTTTACTTATTTTCAAGATAAGTAGCAAACATTCAAAATGTTGATAGTAAGTTAATTCAGAGGTATGTTGTAACAATAAGAAACTATTAGAGAAAAATAAAACGGAACCATTTCCCACATTTTGCACACGGGGTTCTGCAGTTACGCCAGATTATGCAACATCACTTTCTAGTCAACATGGGTAAGAAAAGCGGTCTAACCAGTGAAGTAAAAACCAAAGTGACCTCTTTATTGGCTTCTGGTAAGACGACACTCGAAGTTTCCAAGAAATTACAGCGTGATCACCGAACAATTGAGGCTTATGCAATTGAAGGTAAGGTCAACTGGAAAACGCTGGATAGAGCCTCTACGAGGAAATTGACTGCTCGGGATATGCGACATTTGAAGGTTTCTATGGCTAGAAAGCAACTTTCAACAAGTAAGGCGATATTGGAAGACGCTGGAGCCCCAATACTAAGCAGAAAGACAAGATGTGAGGTTCTGCAGAAGCTGGGGAAAGTGAAAAAGGCAATTAAACTATCACTTCGAACAACAATTCGTAAAGAAAATAGGGTCAAATAGGTTGAAGAGAACATGAAAACTGATTTCTCCAAAGTCATATTCACTGACGAATGCAGAGCCACTCTTGATGGTCCAGATGGATGGGCGTCTGGATGGGTCCTCCATGACCGGCCTCAACAGACACGGCTTAAGCATCAACAAGGTGGTGGAGGTGTGATGTTTTGGGCCGGGATAGTAGGTGACACCCTTATTGGTCCATTTGCAGTGCCAGAAGAAGTTACACTGAATGCTGAAAGGTACTGCCAGTTTCTTGAAGCAACTTGATTCCATGGCTTGATGAGCAGACTATCGCACGCAGATCCATATTGTTATTTCAGCACGATGACGCACCCTTACACCGAGCACGGTACACTGCTAACTGGCTTGCGGATGGAGGATTCAAATAAAAAAGGATTATGACCCTGCCAGCGAATAGCCCCGATTGAAATCCCATTTAGAAGCCCTAGGAAGTGATCAGAAGGAAGGTTTATGAATGTGGTCGGCAGTTTTCGAGCAAAGTAAGCCTGTGGAATGCACTAAAAACAGTTGCAGATTCTACTCCACCATCTGAAATATCAAACCTGACGAAGTCTGTTGATAATCGCCTCATAAACTCAGCAAATGGCAAATACTTGTTTTACAAGTGCTGTTTACATTTGCAACATAGCCATATATTTAGTTAATACTGATATTTCAATGTTAGACCCTTATCTTGAAAAATAAAGTAAAAAAATTGTATTTGCATAATCAAAGGTAACATACTGTATATTGGTGTCCATTATAACACCATCAATTTCTCTCATTTACTTAAGTGAAGACTTAATTTTATTGCCGAAAGCACCGTAATGCTTGCTTAGTATATACCTTTTACAAGAAGAAAAAACACCAACATTGTATGCTTAAAATTGTGCAAGAACAAAAATCATGCAGTCAACGTACCAGTCAGCTAAATAAACGCACGCTTGTTTCCTTGTTTCCATCTCACGACACGTTGCAGTTTAAGTGAGATAATTATTTCATTCACACTATGTGCACCTAGGGCATGCGCATTGTATTCATACAAAGACGTTCACGGCAAGGAGTATTTTTACTGTTCTTAAAAAATTAGACATGATAAGGTATAGAAACTTCTACGTACTTTCGATACTATAAATAAAAGAGACACACAAAATTTCAGATTTGTATAGAAAATAATACAGAATCCACTAGTGAGGTCAGAATTGCGAAATCAATAAGTATTCGTACCGAACAGATTTACATTAACTGATAATCAATAACTATTTTTTTTGTTGAATTACATTTAACAGACGCTTCTTGCAATTACCTCCGACAATGAACATATTTTTTTGATAGAATTTGTCTGTTATTCTTTTTNGATGACCAAATTTTGGTAATGGTCCGTTTGTTCGTTCGTTCGTTTGTCACTGTTTTTAATTTTATGCTTGTTAGCACAATAACTCAAAAAATGATGAATGGATCTTTATGAAATTTATAGGAGTTGTTAGTTATGGTAAGAGACAAAAATGATCAATTTTGGTGCAGATTGGTTGGTTCGTTTGTATGTTTGACTCATATTTGTCATAACGTTTGTTAACAGTATCACTCAAAAAGTTATGAACGGATCTTCAAAAAAATTGAACAAGCTGTTATTAATATAATTAAATTTTGGAGTTTATGCAGAGAAAATTATGGTTTCAGAGCCAATTGAATTTTTGCTACCGTTGGCTCACTTGGCGGAGGTATGCGCTCTCAGAGTGCTCTAGTTATTGATTGGCATCCTTGTTTCCATCTCATGCCACGTTGTAGTTGAAGTGGGACATTTATTTCATTCACACTAGGTGCACATAGTGCCTGCGCATTGTATTCATACCAAAACGTTCACGGCAATGAGTATTTTTACTGTTTTTAAAAAATTAGACATGATAAGGTATGGAAACTCCTACGTAACTTCGATACTATAAATAAAAGAGACACACAAAATTTCAAATTTGTATAGAAAATAATACAGAATCCACTAGTGAAGTCAGAATTGTGAAATCAATAAGTATTCGTACCGAACAGATTTACGTTAACTGATAATCAATTACTATTTTTTATTGTTGAATTACATTTAACTGACGCTTGTTGCAATTACCTCCGACAATGAAGATATTTCTTTGAATAGAATTTGTCTTTTATTCTGTTTGTCAGATGTAAAGATAACTCAGAAAGTCATGGACGGATATTGATGAAATTCACAGGGATTCTGGCTATGTTAAGAAGAACAGATAATTAAATTTTGGTGATAATCCGTTTAACTTTTTCTTTTTGTCTATCTTTCTTTCTTGGCCTGTAACTCATAATATCACGAAAATATTTTCAGGAAATTTGCAGAAACTTAGAAACAATACGGGGAGCAAGTTTTCAATCTTTCAACTTAAAGAGATGATCTGTTGGACCGGTTGCCTGTTTTCTCTGTTTGCCTATTTGTCAGCAATATAGCTCATCGTGTTATGGACGGATCATCATCAATTTAGAGGACCTGCTAACTGCTAAGAATGTTGCTAGAAGCAACTAAGCAGGTTTTAGCGATGGTAGATAATTCTGGATCCAGCACCAATGTAAATTATCCATTAACTGTATTCTCTGAGTGCTTTTCTAGTTTTCGACTATGTTCGAGCAATTGTAAAGTAAAATTTCTCACAGTACGACTAACGAACGTGTTTCCCCCGATACAGAACTGTTCCCGGAAGAAATGCTAACGCGACCTCTGGGGCACGACGGGAGGACCTCCTGTATAAGATATTCCTAGCTACTGGCTACATTCTCTGCTGGTCTCTGCTACTGCACTTGACATTCCGAGGCTACAATATCTACAAAACCCAGCGGCCGATTCTCACCATGAAAATGACTACACCGAGTAAATATTACTTGCCTGAAATTAGTGTCTGCTCTGACTATGGCTTCAGTATATCCAAGCTCTTGAATATTGGTCTTGATGTCGGCGAGGACAGAAAAGTCCTAAGTATCGTAGCGATATGGAATCTCTATGAGTTACGCGGAATTAACTTCAACGTGACTGTAAAAGAGCTTACTGAAGCAGCGGCCTACACTGTGGGGGATCTCATTGACGTGCTCACAATGAATGGGGAAGAGATTATGTACAATGAAAACACAACCCGAGCAAAATACTGGGAAGTCACTTATGAAAACATGAAGCCATGTATGAAGTTTTCGCCTCCGCCGTTCAAAAGCCCCAATGTTGCCCTTACTTTACGGGCTAGTACAAGAGCTTGGAATTTAGAGCCTTGCTCTTGGACAGCCAGCGATGGCAAGAGAAAGACGTCGTGTCCGTCTTACTCTAATGAATTTGAATCCATCAAACAGTTCTGCCCCAATTCAAGTTTGAGCTTCGAAATAGCGAAATGTTTTTATGCTCCTCCTAAATCTCCCCCAATTTATGCGGTGGTACACGATACAAGTAATGAAATACAGTATAAAGTTTCTGGCAAAGCCATGTCAGTGTCGATTAAGAGGCAGCAGGTTCAGCTCGAGCAGTACGAAGTTCATCGTTTGGCACAGACTCCATTTTTGAATCAAGAAGACTGTTTGCAGCGATGCCTGACAGAGAGAGTTCCACTTCTAAAACGCTGTTTTCCCCTCACTAAGTACACTCTATCCCGCCCAATGAGAGACATATGTTGGGATCGTTCTAGCGCGGAGAGAACGATAACAGAAACTAAATGTGACGTTCATTGCCGCAGAAAAGGATCTGCACGGTACTGGAGAATGATCAGCAGTGATACAGATGATAAACTCGCTTTGATATCACTATCACTTAATAACTCACTTGCCAAAGTTTTTACAGAAGTTGAAACGTATCCTTTTACCGATTTCTTGGCTGATCTTGGAGGAAACTCGGGTTTCCTTATAGAAGTTTCCCTTCCGTCGCTGCTATTACCGTTACTAGCTCTTCTGAGGAAATTCCGGATTCGAAGAAATTTTTTCATCGCGAAGCTATTGAAAATAAGTGCATGGATAAGCTTGTGTTTTGCTTGTTTCATACACAGCGCAAACGTCTTTCGAGAGTACCTGGAGCAAAGCGACCTCGAGGTATTTAGTGCCATAGTGTCTCCTCAGAATGACAAAGTTTGCCCAGGATCATCGTCAAGAGAATGGGGCGCCACGTGGTTAACTGCTCGAAGCCTTGGCTGCCTCATCCAACCTGCCTCTAAATACGACGAGTGCATCGCTCAGTGTGTGAATAGTAAACTGAAGGTCAAGAGCCCCCACAGTCCTTTATTTGAAGTTTCAGACTTACCGATTTGTCGCCCAGAGTCAGGTTTTTTTGAGTTCCAAACGACATACTTATCCATCAGTAGCGTTACTATAAATTTTATCGACAGTGCGCCAACAAATTCATGTGTAGCTACGTGCGCGAACGTTAACAAGACCTGTAACGGAGGCTTAGATACTGTAAAGCCTCATCTGAAAACTAACAAGCAGATAACTCCTCTCCGTTTGATATGTACATTGTTCGGTCTTGTGGGACTCTACACTGGTTATTCTCTTACACTGGGACTACCTAAAGAAATTATGGCCAAGCTGCTTTTTACATATCTGAATCCGATACCCAGCACCTTTTTCCGTTGTTTCAAAATGTCATGCTTCTTATTTCTGTTCTATGTGGCGATCGTTGCTTCCACGTACCAAGCTGGATCATTTTTCTTGAGGCATCAGTACCACGTCTCGAGCTATGTACATGATCGTGAAATAGAATCCTTTCCTGACATATCAATCTGCCCCATTAATAGTACCACAAATTTCCCTGATAAGCCTAGTAAGATTTCTGAAAACAATACAAAGCTCATCTTGACGATGTATGAGGCATTAGCTTGCGAGTGTGACCCAGGCTACCATTTGGCAAACACCTCACACGAAAAGCGACTCACTAGAACAGACGAAGGTGTTTGCGTTACATGCCAAGCGAAAATTTCGCAATCTTCGTTGCACTCATGCCCAGGCAGAATGTTCTGCGCTTCACTTGATTATGTGTTGAACAATTCAGCTCATCCCATTGATTTGTTATTCGCAATTCACTTGAAAGATCAAGCTATAGTTTTGGATGGCACTCATGACCTTGGGTTGGAAGATAGTTCGTATTTTCTCCTTCAAATTCGAAGTTTATCCTTCCACGGAGAATATGATGGGAACTCAGACTGGAATGCGAAATGTTACATGAAGTGTCTTCGTTCCTACACGAAGCTGAAGAAACTCATGGGAAAATCTGATCTCATGGACGTAGAGTATCTGAAACGGACTTTTAACGACAGTCTTCGCTCCCATTGCTCAGAACGCTGCCGCGACACTCCGTTTCCCTTCATGTACATACGTTCACATAAGCTAAAACGGTTCTGGGGAGTTCGTAATGGAGTGAGAATAAGATTTATCAATTCTAGTAAAACGGGTAGAAAACTTTGCTACATTATCCGCCACGTAGCCACTATAGCTAATGAGTATTACACGAAGACAGATGAATACACTTGGATCCAGTGCATTGGAGACATTGGCAGCATAACGGGCTTTACTCTTGGTTTTTCAGTTTGGGGCTTGTGGAAGTTGATCGCTAAAAAATTCCGCTCGTCTATGCACTTTAGACACAGAGTTGGATCCAGCTGCGAGGTTAGGGGCAATTCGTGAAGTGTGATCCAGGAGACGCTAGTGAAGCTGAAGATACATGGGTGATCCCCATTCGATCGATATTAGTTCTGGACCGTAGTAGTTAATATTTTCTTTTCGAAACTTGATTGGACTAAGCGAAGAAAAAAATCGTAGTAACCCATGCAGTTGTCACTGTCGGCTTCGAAGATTTCAGGTAATTGTAGAAAGATTTCTCAAAATTTCAAATCATTATCAACGTTTACATTTGATTAATAAATGTGAGCGTACACGAAATCTTTATGTGACTCATGAATCTTTCGAGGACGCTATCATTAATGTTCGGTTTTGTTTCATGAGTCAAGTGGGTTTAGATTCTCATGCACTTCGAAAGCTTCGGAGGGTCTCCAGAGTGCAATTTGGGGCATGAGGTCGTTGTCATGCCGTCTTTCTTTTTGATGCTAGCATAATTTACCTCAACATAATTCTCTGCATAATGTTTTTCTGCATAGGACGCTTCGCAGCGGGAAAATTCGTCATTGGACAATTCGCCACAGAACAACGCCCGGCAGGACGATAAATCACCCTAGGATAAGTCGTCGCAGGACAATTCGCTACAGGCCAAAGATGCCGAGCGACAT
>LQNS02276925.1:3306584-3316910 GCA_001587735.2 Parhyale hawaiensis | reverse complement strand
AAAAAAAGAAAATGCCGAAGCGCATATAAACTCCTCCAGTCAAGGACATGTTTCACTTCATCAAGATCGCTCCTGAGAGCCGCAGCCATGGCTGGGAGAAGCGGACTCAAGAAGTAAGTAACTCCACTTATTGCAACGCACAGTTGGATTTGCAAATAAGAAGTTCTGTTTCTACGTACCAGTACATTTTATTGTGTATCAGTAGGTAATATGGGTATTTTTGCAACCATCATTTTCACTAATGAGTAAATACTAATATGACTGGTAAATGCAATATAGCAATGCTTGTTCCTCTTGCAAAAGAAGGATCGTGTTGTTGTATAGAAAATTGTAAAAAAGCTCATTGCTTGAAACGTTTCGGTCAGCAACGTAAACGTACATTGTTCCGTAATTACTCAATAGAAAACTCAAAATATTCGAGTAAAAGAAAATCATTCGGTCGACGCCAAATCATCTCTGATGCTTTGCAAATGGATGCATTCATGGGGCCCCATGCCACACATAGAAATAAGACTCGATAATGGCTGACTGGTTATGGCATCAATAAGCTTTCTTGACCGAGCCACTCGCCAGACATAGATGAAAATCTAGGAGCATATTAGAAAGCGTTATATATAAAAAATCAACCGAAACTTTCATCTGAATATGAATTGCTTCGATTGCTGTGTGATACGTGAGCTGAAACCCCACAAGAAACAATCACAAAGCTCATGAGTTCAAATCCAGAAAAGGATTCTAACTTTAAAAACGCAAGGGGAGTGCACTAGTTGCTACAGTAGGCAATCCTACTTATTTTTTACAATTCAATTGCTCTTTACGCATAATAAATAAGGAATTTCACAAATTAATGGTGTCTATTTACATTCTGCATAGCTGTGTACATTTCATTATCTATATCGCAATCATGTTAGCTAAGGTAAACTGTGTAGGCCTATACTGTCCAAGTGGCAGTGACAATAACACGTACATAGAACCATTCAAGCGGATAGGAACTCAGGAACTCTACGCAATGAACTCAATAATTTGCATGCATACTTTCATGTACAGAGTATCCCACGTTGCTTGTAACGACTCTGTATCTCTTCGAACAGATCTGTGCTGGGAAGAAAGACTAATAAGCCGTCTGGAACACTATGGAAGGAGTTCTTGTGCAAGACGTTCCAAGCTGCTGGCTACATTCTATGTTGGTCCCTGTTGCTGCACTTGACATACCGAAGCTACAATGTCTACAAGACCCAGCGGCCGATNACAGAGTATCCAACGTTGCTTGTAACGACTCTGTATCTCTTCCAACAGATCTGTGCTCGGAAGAAAGACTAATAAGCCGTCTGGAACACTATGGAAGGAGTTCTTGTGCAAGACGTTCCAAGCTGCTGGCTACATTCTATGTTGGTCTCTGTTGCTGCACTTGACATACCGAAGCTACAATGTCTACAAGACCCAGCGGCCGATTCTCACCATGAAGATAACTACACCAAGTAAATATTACTTGCCAGAAATTAGCGTTTGCTCTCAGTACGGCTTCAACGGAGCTAAACTCATCAAACTTGGCCTTGATGTTGGCATTGGCAGACATAATGTCTCGCAGATGTTCGCAAGAAACAATCTTTTGCACTTGAAAGGCATTAACTTGAACATGACTGCAAAAGAACTTGAAGAAGCAGCTGCCAATACGGTCGGAGATCTCATCGATGTTCTCAAAATGAATGGGGAAGAATATTTTTATAATGAAAATACCACCCGAGCTAAATACTGGGAACTAACCTATGATAACTTGATACCGTGCATGAAGCTAACCCCACCGCCGTTCAAAAACCCCAATGCTTCGCTAACTTTACGAGTTAGTGCGAGAGCTTGGAATTTCGAACCTTGTTCTTGGACGACCGACGGGGGTCAGAAAAAGACCTCATGTCCTGCTTACACTAGTAGATCCGAAGCCCTTAACAATAACTGTCCCAACTCAAGTTTCAGCTTTGAGACAGTGAAATGTTTCCACTCTCCTCCGAAATTTCCGCCAATCTCTGCTTTGGAGCACCACACGACTGGTGGCATATCGTACAGAGTTTCTGGCAAATCCATCTCATTGAACATAAAACGGAAACGGATTCAGCTAGAGCAGTACGAAGTTCATCGCTTGGCACAGACTCCACTATCGAGTCAGGAAGATTGTTTGCAGAAATGTGTGATCGAAAGAGTACCTCTCCTAAAACAATGTTTTCCTCTCACGAAGTACACTTTATTTCGACAAATGAAAGACATATGCTGGGATGGTCTTGACGAAAAAAAAGTCTTCTCAGAAACTGAATGTGACAACCACTGTCGTCGAAAAGGTTGGGCCCGATATTGGAGAAAGATTAACTATGACGTAGACGATAAAAGCGTCTTGATAGAACTATCACTCAACAACTCACTAGTCAAAATTTTCACGGAAATTGAAGCCTATCCATTCACGGATTTCTTGGCTGATCTCGGAGGGAATTCAGGCTTTCTTGTGGGAGTTTCCCTTCCGTCTGTGCTGCTCCCGCTTCTTGCTCGTCTGGCCAAGTTTCGTCTTCACAGAGCTTTCTTCTTCTGGAATTTAATAAAACTTTGTGCGTGGATAAGTCTGTGTCTCAACTGTTTAATTCATAGCGCAATTGTCCTTCGAGAGTACATGGAACAAAGGGAGCTGGAAGTGTTCAGCGTGAAACTGTCTCTTCAGAAGAACCAAGTCTGCCCAGGATCATCTTTAAGAGAATGGGGCGCCGCTTGGTTAACTGCTCGAAGCCTTGGCTGCCTCATTCCCCCTGCTTCAAAGTACGACGAGTGCATCGCCCAGTGCGTATATAGAAAATTGACAACGGAAAGTCCCAACAATCCCTCAGTTGAAGTCTCCGACTTACCGGTTTGTAGAGCAGCGTCAGGTTTTTTTCAGCTCCAAAAAACGTACTTGTCCATCAGCAGCGTTACCCTACACTTGATAGAAAGTGCGCGTGTAGATTCTTGTCTAACTTCGTGCGTAAACGTCAACAATACCTGTAATGGAGGGGCAGATAATGTTAAACCTCATCTAGAACTTCACAAACGAATGCCTCTTCTGCGATTGATCTGCACGTTATGCGGTCTTGTGGGATTGTACACGGGGTATTCCCTTAAAATCAGATTATCTAAAAAGGGTATTTCCAATGAACTTCTTAAGTATCTGAATACCAAGTCCCGCGCTCTTTACGGCTGTCTGAAATTGTCATGCTTTTTATTTGTGTTTTTCCTGACGGTCATTGCTTCCATATACCAAGCTGGATCATATTTGATGAGACATCCGTACCATGTTTCGAGTTATGTACGCGATCGTGAGAGGAAAAACTTGCCTTACATATCAATTTGCCCCATCATTAGCGCTATGAACTTTTCTAACAAGCGTAGCACGATTTTTGGAAATACAACTGAATCTGTTTTGTCTTTGGTTCAGAATTTAACGTGCGAATGTGACCCTGGGTCTCGCTTGGCAAATACAGCACTCGAAAAGAAACTTACGATTACAAATGAAGGAGTTTGTGTTACCTGCCAAACGAATATTTTGCAGTCTTCGTTGCACTCATGCCCAGGCAGAATGATCTGCACTTCATTTGACTATGTATTCAAAAATTCAGCTCACCCAGTTGATGCGTTATTCGTTATTCACTTGAGAGATCAGGAAATAGTTTTGGATGGCACTTATGACGTAGGTTTGGAAAATATTTCCTATTATTTCCTTGAAATTCAAAGCTTATCTTTTCATGGAGAAATTGATGAGAAATCAGATTGGAATGCAAAATGTTACATGGAGTGTCTTCGTTCATACACAAAACAGGAAAAAATATTGGGAAAACCTAACTTCGTTGACTTGGAATATCTGAAGGGACTTTTCAACGACAGCCTACGCTTGCGGTGCTCAGAATACTGCCGTGACACTCCTTTTCCTTTCATATACCTACGTTCATTCGTGCCCAACTGGTCCCAGGGAGTTCGTAACAACGTGAGAATAAAGTTCAGTAATTCGAGTAAAATAAATAGAAAACTTTGCTACATTCTCCGCCATGGAGTTGCTGCTAATGAGTATTACACCAAGGCGGATGACTACACTTTGATCCAATGCATTGGAGACATCGGCAGCATTGCAGGCTTTTCTCTAGGCTTCTCAGTTTTGGGTTTGTGGAAGTTGCTGGCAAAAAATCTCCGATGGACCATTCACTTCAATCGGAGAATTGGATCAATCCAACACTAGGGTCAATCCAAGAAGCGACACCAAGGGAGACGCCAGTGAGGCTGATGAAATAGAACGGATCCTCTGTTGATTGGTAAATCATTGTATCTTATTTGTCCTCATTTATGCTACACACCTTCTCTGGACTGAATGTAAATATCTTTACTTATGGAGCTGTTGCCACCATCGTTTTTTTCAAGAATTCGATCGACTTTGGAAAAATGTCTCAGAAATGTAGGATTTATTTTTGTGCTCGAAAATGTGCCTAGACTATTTACTCCTCGGAGGACGCAATCGTGAACGTTCGGTCACTTTCCACAAGTCACCAGGTGTTGACCTGGTTTCTCAGCCATTACCTATAGTCAGGACATAGACCGCACAATACTTGACTGTCACTTCTCGCAAGTGGAGTTGATCATTCTACTTTCATAAGACCTCGATTAACAACGAACCTAGACAACAACGATAACATATATGTGAGACTCTGAATACAGAAGGTTAAAAAAGTCAATTATTTTTATATAAAGATGTTTTTTCTAAAACTGTTTACCGAAGAAACAGTTTCAGTCGGAAATATGGTCGCGGGAGTTTATCCTCGTCTCCCCGATATCTCTCCACCAAAGAGCAATATCTAATTGCCTTACAGCTCTAACGTAAACTGTATAGATTTAGCTCAAGCAGGAATTGTTCACAACGGCTCCCAGCAAAGAGCTGCACAATGCAGTCCCGTAGCTCTACCCATCTCCTCCAGTGTTATCTACTTTGTTTCGAGTGCTACAAGCTTGCCAAATTCTTCTATTATTTATAAGTAGTAACGAGATGATAGAATTTCTAGAGTGATTATAATAAAAAATGGTGGTAAGTGATAGTTGCTTCAGAAAATTTGACTCATAAAAGTTCATAGATCTATGGAGTTTCTATATAAATGATAAGCCTATCTGACAAGGGAATATCCGCTGCTGCGGAAAACTGGAGGGCAATAATTGTCAGGCAGTGAGTGAGAAGGTACCAGGCGCAGCGTTGGTTGCTGCGGCCATGCGGCCGTGAATTTTACAGGGTCTTCGCTCATGTGGCCTTTGTATTTTGGGGACCTAATTTCCATATCAACCACTGGATATGCTGTTTAATTATTACAAAATACAAGGGTGGATCGGAGCAGATTTTAAATCACAACTTTCAACTTTTGGATTCAACTGTAAAAATTTAGAAAGCCGTCGAATTGTGTACAGAAAAAACAATTAGGTCACGACAGCGAGCTGAAGCAATAATGAACTGTTTTCGAAAATGCAAGAAATGTATTTATTGGAAAGAATGAAGCATATAGGAGCACTGGTCACTGATAAACTGTAAAATTTATTTTAGCCACTTTTAGGTCATTTTTGGTGCCGCTAGATTCAGTAATCGTCGATCACATTTCATATCCAGCTATTAGTATATGTGTTTCTTGCTGATACACACATTCCAGCCATTACCGAGAACAGTTTGTTTTGGTTGAGGTCGCTCTGCCAACTGTTAACAAACTAATCGAAGTTCAATCAATTTGTCATCAGCTCCACTCGGAAATTCGAGTCGGCAGTTACCACACGAGAACGTGAGTTCAAAGCATGCAGTATCTCACATCTCCAAAACTACTGAATATAGCGTGATAGCCTAGTAACGAAACGAAAGTAATAACAGTTTGGAAAGGCGTTCACTGCCAAATTTAGAAAGGGAAATTAGAACCTGCAGATAATAGCTGATTTATATGTTGACTCTAGAAGTCAGTTCTGAATAAGCCATACAATAAAATCCATTGAAGTGACGAAGTCCTTGACATGAACTATAACAAGAGATAAGTTTGATAAAGTCTCAATGCACCAGTTAGGCAAGCTTGCCGAAGTGAGGAGTTGACTCAATGCACTTCATTAGCTGCTATGCTAATTAAAATGTTTGTGTAGTGGCAATGCGCTTGATATATTTTGAAGATAAGGTAATGGAACATAAGATAGGACTGAAGATAAGAGTTCTTTTTTCCGTTACAGATCTAAGAGACGATTAATTGGAGAAGTACTCGGTAAATTTATTCTTAAAATTGGTGTTACAAGGACGATGAGGGCGGGAGGGAGGGGGTGTGGGGTTAATCCAGGTGCAGGTAGAATTGTAAGGTCCGCCCACTTCCACTACCTGTGACGTCATGTGGAGTGCCAACAAAGTGAACGTTTTTGGTCTTTCCTTGAATCAGCATTATAAAAGCGCTGGCATTGGCTTTTATGTGATACAAATGAGGGAATTTATAATCGCACAGTAAAAATTGCATGCTTTTTTGGTTAAAAATATGAAACACACATAAAATTCTCCCAGCGCAAAACTTCACGAGCTGTAAGGTGTTCAAATATAAACTCAAAAATTCATGCTTGTTTTATTCACTTAAGAGACGATTTATTATTGAATGAATGAAACTTTACTCAAGTGCTACAAAGTGACTTTTTTTCCGTACAATTCCTGTACGTCATATGTATCCACGAAATACTCTCATGATATAAAATAATAAATCTATGCGACTAAAAAGACAGTAGTAGACTACAGAATAAAACAAAGTGAACTAAATTAGTAATTTTGAGCACATTTCTTCACTAGTCTTTTCTCTCTTGTAAGAGAGTCCGTGGATTTGAAATCATCATCGGTCCAGTTCCAAAGCCTCTTCGCTGGCGGCACAAAAGTGTGATCCCTCCACCGCACCCCGAGGACCATGTCCCCAGCGTGATGAGATGGAGTCGTGACTTGCTGCTCTTTGACCGGCCTCGGCATCAGTTCGGAGGCCAGAGGGTCGGTTCTGTTCGTCTTAATTTTCAATTAGAGTCGTTTTCGCGGATAACTGGTTCAATGAAGGCAGCTTTGTTTTGCGTAAAAGTTCACTTATTGGAACCCGATCTGAGAGTCGATTTCTCGTCAATAGCCGCATGAGATTATTCTGTGATATTTGAAGCTTCTGCATTTCAGTGTGACGGATCAGAATCTCTCATTCTTATTTTACCGAACACTGGTAAGGCGTATCTCAGCTTGCTCATGAACAGTGCATGAACGACCGGATGTAAAGTTTCAACTGGTTATAACATAAATCTATTTGAAGTAAAGCAACAAAACAATTTGGGCGAACTAAAAAGGTTAGAAGAGAAAACTTCTAAGAATATAAAAATTTGTTTTTTTGGCATGATATTAAACTTCAATTTTTGCTTGAGTTTCAATGCAACAGTAAAAGCTTCATTAAATTAAATTTCAACAGTTGACAGCAAGATGGCATGATATTCTAAATACTTGACTATGTTCACTTTTTATCGACGAAAAATGTTTTGCAAGAGAACAAATGGCTTTCAGGCAGCTAACCTGCTTACCACTTAATAATACAAACGTGCTAGCACAGTAAAAGATTTGTACAAATCGTACCAGATTCAATACGAACAGTACGTACTAAAAGGCAACATGAGAAATTGTACTAGACGTAACAAATCTAGTACTAAAATTACTACGCTCAAGCAACGCAAGAGCTGTACTTAAAAATACTAAATTATTCAGAGATGATAATTACTCGACAAAAAAAAAGAAATATTACTGCCAGCAAGGGCTGTAAATATTATGAAATAATACCGTTCGACTATGGTAGGTCGCGTTGAATAATATTTAATTTTTGTATCAATTATTTAGATCCACGGCGTAATAAGAAAATATAATAAACAATATTCATAGACCAATGAAGCGAAATAATAAATAAATAAGCTCCAGGGGCAAGGGATTTAGCCAGCAGCATCCCCATAAACTGGCAGGGAGTTCTTGTAGCAGCGAAGATACAGTACTAAATACGTCTCATGGGCACAAGACTTGACTAGCGAAATCTTCACTGTGACACCGGGAGCTGGAAGTTAAAAGTTCACGATTTATTTTCAATATGCAAAGAAGTGGAATTGTTGTACGAAAGAGGTAATTAACGAGAATTTATTATTTGTAAGACAGTTATTATCGTTATTCAATGTCAATTTAATTCAATAATTTTATTAATTTTATTTAGATTAATAGACAATTTTTATAGTAATAGCTGAATTGATAAAAATATATCTGACTTATATACAGTTTAATTTCGATTAGACTTTAAAGGAAATTTGTACATGTCATGAATCTCTGCGCACTTAATGTTGTAGTAAGGGACTAGGGAAATGTAGAGAGCAAGCAGTGACAGCCGACTGCTGAAGGGACGACACGAAAGGCTGACAGCCATCAGTATGCAACCAATGGCTGAATGAATGGCTGACTCTCGCTGCTAATGGCAACCAACAGCCACAGGAAAGACAGGTTGTACTGTGAAAAAACAGTTACACAATTCAACCCAGCTTTATAATGTCGTAATTAACACTTACAATACTGGACGTAATGATCAATTCATAACAATGAGCCACTCTTATAGGATAGTTACGTATTTTGGCATAAAAAACCCATAGTCCCCTTTGAATTTGTACGTCTGTGAGTGATGAGATGAATGGCCTCAACGAGTTGGGCATTTGAGGAAAAGAGGAAAAGAATTAGTAATTAGTCCTCACACTTAGTTACGTTAGACGAAGGGTAAGTAATTAGGCGGCATTAAAAGCCTATTTAAGTAATGAGGAAACGCTACCCACCTCACAACAACCGCAAGGTTTACTAGTAGGACACAGGGTTTACGTTACCTAGTTAATCATGATTAATCAGCGGAAGACTGAAGAGGAAGTGAGTACCAAAGGGCGGGCGTCCGCCTTGAAATAGGCAAGTGAACAAGGACAAGAAACCCAAGGTGCATGAATAGCCACTGCACGTTCAGAGCACATTCCTCCAAACATCGAAGCACTGTCTTCAACAGCTGCCTATAAGTCACTGCATTCTTCCGGCACAGAGCGTGGGATCACGAAATTTCAATCCGGCAATACACAAGGGACTTCTCGTGGCAGCAGACTTTTCTTACTAAAGAACGGATATTTTGCTAGATTCACGTTGACTATTCTCTGTTATCTCAATCACTAGTTTCCGTACTTCCCCGTATTCAAAGTTAATTCGCCGTTAAGCATAGAAGGTTAAGGTTTAATGAAAATTTTCCCATATATGATACGGTACGTTGGGCTTTTGCCACAATTAATACTGGAACGTGCAGCTAAATTTTATGAGGTCTCAAGATACATACACTTCAGGCGGTTATAATTAACCGTTGCTGCAACGATAGATACTATGGGAACACTAACTCTGTAGGGACAATCTGCCAGCAACTTCAAATACGGTCATAAATAGGTGTGCTGAATGCAGCACTCACGCAAACATAATTGTATTTAAGGGAAAAAAATAGCTGTACATGAGAGAAATTTTCACACAAAGTCGTGCAAAATAACATCAACAGGCAAGATAAGGAAAAATTCAAAAACATGTCCACGGCTCTTTATGGATTTGGGTAAAGATATTGTATAAGAAGGTGTCGTTTAGAACATTTTAACATTGAAAACCACCCCACATCAACAGAAATAATCAATAATTGCCTGGATTGATTATCAGCAACAACTGTCTCTACATCGCCGGCTCTCAATTTAATTCGCAAATTTCATTCAACGTGACGTCATGCAAGGAGATGCTCAGAATCATCTCAAACTCATTCAGCGATGAGTTAACCCGTTGCATATTTCAGCCATGGTTACTACATTAACGATAACACTTTCTCAAATCAGTGACGAATTTCTTCTTCAACCATAGTTTTCTATCAATTCTCGGCGTCTTTTCTATTTTCAAGGACTGATTGGGACATCTAGAGGGCTTGTATTGGGTATATCGATACCGATAAGTAAAAGTTATGAGGGACAAAAGTATTCGACCTAAAAAAATTATGACATTAGTACTTGATGGCGTGACCTTTATTGGCAATAACAGCATGGAGACGATTGTTATAGCTGGAAATTAACTTTTCACATCACTTGATGGTATTTTTTTCCATTCTTCCATGCAGATAACCTTTAATTCAGTAAGGTTTTTGGGACACCGTTTGTGGACACCAGATTTAAAAAAACTCCACAAATGTTCTATTGGATTAAGGTCCGGTGATTGGCTAGGCCATGGAAGAA
>LQNS02276925.1:3275014-3286405 GCA_001587735.2 Parhyale hawaiensis | reverse complement strand
TTTTTCTGCCAAACCCCTAAACTTTTCATGTCAAGATTATGAAATTTAAAATATTTTCAATATATATGGTAAAAACACAGAAAAGTTCCTTGTAGCTAACACGAGAAAAAACATACCAGCATTATTAGACTGCCACGATATCAAAACATATTCATTCCCAGTTACTTTTCCTCGAGATATACACTTAACTCGAACTGAATTCCAAAAGAGCAAACTCCAAGCAGCACTGCAATGTTAGCAGAAAGAATGATGGACAGACAAATAGAAACTGACTAATGAATCAACACCAAAATTTTATCAGTTGTTCTTGGTGGCATTCCTGACAGTTCCTGAAAATTTCATGAGAGTCCGCCCTAACTTTTGCAGTTACAATCTTAATAGACAGACAGTAAAGCAAACAGACGACGGATCTCCATCAAAATTTGATCAAAGTGACATCCCTATCAGTCTCATCTGAATTTTACAGAGATCTGTGCATAACATTTCCAGTAATGTTGCTAACAGACGATGAGACAGACGGCAAATAAATCCCGGCAAAAGCGTCGCAGCCTTGGCGGAGGAAATAACAACAATCTTGGCGTAAAATAATGTAATTCGAAAATAAATTTTTGCGTTTGATTATCAGTTATGTAGATTAGTTCTGTGTGAATAGTTTTTTTTCTTTTTTGCATGCCCCTTTGAATTGTTTATTGTTTCCTATAGAAATCGTCCATTTTGTGTGACTTTTCCAATTAAAGTCACTGGCTCAGGTAACATTTCTCCTCGTGCTCTGCTTGAAATGGCTCCAGTCATCACAGCGCCAATGCTCAAAATATTCAATCAATCTCTAAACAGGGGAGAAGTTTCACAGGAATGGCAACTCGCTTACGTGATCATGATCGACAATAAAAGATATACCAAGAGCTCCAGTTCTTATTGACTAACCAGCCCTACCCTAGTCATCAGCAAAGGTATCATATGCCTCCTTAAAAAGTGCATGACTGACCACCTAAAGATACTCCAGCTTGTTTTTAACATACAGCCGTGCTATGAAGATTGATGAAGCTTCCTAACCAGCTTACGAGACTTCTTTGCGAAAGTTACGAAAATCAGAGACAGAGAAAAAGGTGTGCATCTCGATTACCTCGACTGCCAAAACTCATTTCACAAAGTCCCTCATCAAGTTTAGTGAAAAATTTAGAAGCCCTCGGCATCCACGAAGACTAACCACGCTGGATCTAAGTTTGGCTCACTGGTGGATAACAACGAATAAAGATACAGCGAGAGACAAGCGACTGAATGCTGGTCTCCCCTGAGGTTCCACAAGGTAGCGTGCTTGGCCTACTTTTGTTCATAATTTACTTCAGAGATCTTGATCGTAACCTCCCCAGAAAAAATTAGTAAATTGAAGATAACAGTAAATTATGTCATTTTGCTAGGGATAGAATTTAATTCCAAAGAGAGCTGAACCGCCTCATAGAATAGACCTCAACGTGGCAGTTAAGCTTTAATATCGACAAAAAATCAGCAATGCACGTAGAGCCGTAGCCGTAAAATCCTTCAAACCAATTGGAAATTAATGGATAAAATTAATAGCTACCACCCAACCACTTGACCTGGGAATAATTATCTCAAACTTACTACAACACCGTCAGTAAGTTAACAAGAGTGCCGAAATGGCGAGGAGAGGACTGAGATTTATCACTAGGAATTTTAAGCACGAATTAAAGGTCATTATCATCCCGTAGTGCAAAGCGCTAGTGCGTCCGCATTTAGAATTTGCTCTTCAATTCTGATCGCCACACCAATGCACCGATATCGATACAATCTAAAGAATCTAAAGCTGATACCTCAGACTCAAAGTAAGCCGAACGAATTTCGCCTACAGGAAGTGGGACTCATTTCTCTCGAAAAAGTAAAATGACTGGAGGCAACTAACAGAAGTATACAAGTTCTTGTATAACTTCATCAACGTACCAACAACGGGACTGTTTTGACAGACACTTTGATGATCGCCTCCGAAACAACGCCCAAAACACAAAGATCAAAGAATTACTCTTTCCTCTAATTTTTCCCGTACTTCTTGGTGAGCATTTGGAATAGGCTTCTCTTTGAAATAGTCGTTACTGAAACAGTCAATGCGTTAAAAATTCGTTTCGACAAAAATTGTGAGCAGCAACTTCCACAGCTACGAACTCCTCCTCCTTGACTAACAAACATTCAACAGTTAAAGCCTCAAAGGCCACCGTAGTCAATTCCTTTTCATGCCCCAACTTGACACTTGCGATCTCCGAAGATCTGCAGTGCTTGCACGAACTCTTCGACTGAGTTGATTCTCTTCTTTTCTTCCTCAGATATCTATATGATTCTGACATGATGGTAATAGCTCATTGAGGGCCGGCCTCCAAGTCCCGGCTGCGCTCTGGGACTTTTGCCTGCTGGTTCGTCTACTGCCAGATAGCTAATCTAACATTGTTGAAAGTATGTACGAGTCTTATTACCCTGACATGCTAAGTTTAAGGTAAGGTAAAAATGTAGTCTTGGTGTCAACGTTGGTACGTGAATACTACCTGAGAATCTGCAGGCATTGCATGCGCATAATGTGACTGAAATTTGCCCATTCTTTAAATAATGTGATTCAATGGAGTGAAATGCAGAGATCCTAGACAATTGTATTCAAATCATTTACAATCTCGCGCGTAAATCCAACGATCGTCTGAGACTCAAGGACCATGAGCTGTCTAGGGGATAAATACGGAGCAATGTACTTTACTTAGATGACCGAAGCGCTAAGGGATTTAGTTTTTTAATTTTTTTTAGTAGCAAGCTGGGTCTTCTTTAGTACGAAGTATAAGTCAAGTAAGCATTACGATACCTATGGCAGTAATATTGGTGTATATTTCTTTTAGTATGTGAGAGACATAGTTGGTAGTAAAAGTACTATAGACTGTTATTCGTTCAAATAAAGAGTTTACTGTCATATAAAGTGACATGCACCAACAGAGTATCTGCGTACACATATATAGCGTTGGAATAAGCTAAGTTACTTACTTCTTCTGCCCGCTTCTCCAAGCCATGGCTGTTGCTCTCAAGGGCTGTCGCGACACAGTGGAAGACGTCCCATCCAATACTAGCTTATATGGGCCTCGGCATCATTTTGTCAATTAAATTAAAAAAGATCAATACCGAACTGGCTAAACTAATGAAGCACATTGAAACAAAACGAGACCTTTCAACGAGAACTTCATTAACCAAAACTGCTCAGGTCTATCATCTCCAGCTTGTTATTTTTCTTCGTTAAGCTCTTTATTTTGGCAGTCTTCAAACCGTCATCGTGCTGAATGCCAATTGAACAGTTGTAAAGATTTTATCATATGTTGGCCTACAATCGTTGGCACGAACGGACATGCATAGGCTGACGCTAATCACCAATCACTGCGCATTTTGATTTTGTTCATGCAATAATTGATGGAACATATGTAAGGCAGTTTATTGCCGTGTCAAACCTTATTGTAATAAATTATAGTGAAAGTCAAACTAGCAAATAAAACATGATCTCATTCCGGGAGTGGAATTAGTCGGTTCTCATTATATTACCTACAACATGACAAGCAAACGAGTTTCATTTCAAAATGAAATATTTCATAGATATGTTTACACTAGCTGGCCGGTCGTAAAAATTGTGGTGAAAACTTCGTAGTTAAATTTTTCTATAACCCCAATTTCGTTACTGTAGCTGCAGACTTGAAGGAACATAAGAGATGTGCGTTTTCTCTTAAGCATCGCAACTTTGCCTGGTTTTCGCTGACGTGTACAAAATCTTCTATATATAGCAGGCAGCCAAGCGTCGTTCTTAACATTAACTTCGATTCGCTATCATGGACAGGTCATGACCCAGAGGTGACCCAGAAAAATCGCGGACCAAACTTCGAATATGTATTGGCACAGATATAATGGGCAAATCTAAAATTAATTATGACGATCACTATTTCGTAGGCATCTTGCGGGTACCTACAATGCGACTTGCATGGATTCATGGCGTATGATTTTGTTATGAGATCGTATTATTCGAAGTATGATAGAGATTCCATATTGTTCATCAGCATCCTTCTGTTCATTATGCTGTTATAATGGAGCAACGAGTTTTCGTGGGTAAAACCTTATGTTGACTGGGATTATTAAACGTATACAGGAGTAATTTGCTCTTCATTTCCCCGATCGAAACCCACCAAGCAAAAGTGCTTGAAAACACCAAAGAGAAGGAACCAGCCTTAATTTGAACAAATATCGATAGGGGCTTAGAAGAACCCCGAACTCATACCGAAATTGGAAATGATATAACATGGAACTAAACGAAATCGTATCGGTCGTTAATGATTACTTTGACATTTGTCAATTATATATATACAAATTACATACTTGAAGTTCGGCTCGCCTCGCTCTGGGACACGCAGCTAAGTGAAAATTTTGGCTCAAATGATAAGAAAAATGTTTATCGTCAACGAATAAGATTAAGTTGGAAAACAATTGGGTGGGAAGAAATAAGAATCAGGATGCATGAGCATGCTAAGAGAAGCTGTAGACATCTTCAGTGCTTCGGTTTCAACGTTTGAAAAGCAAGAACAACATTCAAATACTAGCTATTCAAAATTTTGCCGTCGTCTGTAACCTGGACTACGTATTTATATCTGAGCTGGAAAGGTTGGCCATAGATCACCTGGTCTAATTTTCGCTTACCCTATAAATGAACAAATAAATACGCATCGGTTTACTTATATTGTAGATATATAAGTATATACACGCCTTAATTATCCATTCATTAGTGTATTACAATTACGTTAACTTATCATTTCAATTCTTCGTTCTTGCCGTACGTTTTTGTGAAACTATTCTACGCATGAGTCTACGGACTTCCATCAACACATTTGATTTACTTTACGTCTGGCGACGGAGATGATCTTCGCAATACCTATTTTTCCTGCTCTGAAAATAAACCAATAGATGAATAAAACTTGTGTTTGTATTTAAATAATAACGTTATTTTTTCTCACAGGTTATAATTTTAACAGGACTGGATTGAAGGATACTTGTTAAATTAATTCGACTGAAAAATCTCTTCGAGAAGTACTTATAATAAACGCTCTGAACAGAAAAATCAAAATTCTCTGAGAAGTCCTTCCACAATCGGTACTGTTCATTTTATGGTGCAGAGCTTTTGTTTGTTACACCGGTGATTCCATGTTCCTGGAGTTTCATTCATATTCCATGTGTTCAATTCTGTATCTAGATTGCAATTAATTTACTTTTCTCCAGTTGTTTGCCTTCCTTATATTTACTACTGGACCCAGTTCTCATCCACTGCTGCCCGGCTTTTATATACTTTTTGTAATGAGAATTTTCCACGCACTCTTTTTCGAATCATATTTCACTTGGTAGCAGTTATTGGCTTTAGCCACTGTAGCCACTGGTAAGCGCACAAATAAACAACACACAGATGATAATGAGGCACAGAGTGGTTAGGAACGGTTTACGCCCATGCGCTCAGAGAGACGCAGAAGGCCGTACAGATAAGAGTATTTAGTTAAACTCTAAACCTGCTGTAACAACTTCATATACGAGTTTCGCTATATATGCACAGATCAACCCATAAATATTTAACAGTAAGTCTAAGTATGTGTTAGCGTGAATAAGAATTTACAAGCCTACGATATTATACTGGTACAACACGAGTACAACATTTTAAACAGAAGATATGCCACCAAATGCATAACTCTATTACTTATGGAGCAACAGTCCAAGATCGCCAATAGAGAACTTCAGTGCTGTATGTGCGTTCCGACACAATATAATAAAGCAGTTTAAGCCGACTGCCCACTTACGACTTTCGCTGGCACTATCGGCGTAAGGCCAACGCAACAAGTTCCTTTGCGTTACCGCGGCACGGCTTAAGCTTTTCGCAAACTTTGCTGACCAAGAAATGCTGGAAAATTATAGAAACTACTGCATTTTTTTTTCACAATATAAGTTCTAATCTTCGTAATCGATTCTAATGTTGAGGAGTTTAAATTAACAAGGACTTATATTTTAGGAATTATAGCACAATGTTCTGAGGCTTCATGCTGAAGTCACGGTTACGACTTAGTTATTGGATTAGTTACGTTGGCACTAGGCTGCTCGCCTAACGAAACTTGTTACGTGGGAAAAAGCCTTTAGAAGCGCGCTTTGCTTTCGACTTCGCTAAATACACGACACTACGAGATTAAAGAAACAATCGGACGATATGTACTGAAATGTTTTGTGGTGATAAATAATTAAGTTTGGTTTCCGAGAGGCAATCGCTAAATCTGTTACTTCAGAAATGAAGTTTTTTTTCTTAATTACGTCCATTTAAAGTTGGTTGTTCCTCATACATGTATCTGTATCTCTGCTCCCAAAATTTATTATTAAGGACATAGTTTTTTTAGGTAATTAAATCTTAAAACCTACCTACTCGTGTAGGTCACTGCTAAGTAGAACATTTTCTATAGAAAGGAAATACTTGTCACCCGATAATAATGATTTTATTCTTGCGGGTGATTAATGAGTGCCCAATTACATTTGTAATATTAGCATGGCCGCTGAATAAATTTCATGTGGTAAAAACAACAAATTAAGCTTAAACACACTTATCGCACAATCTGCTTTGCATAAATTCAAAATACATAAAATACTGCCCCAAATACAACTGCTCTTTACACTTGCCAATGTAACAGCACGTCCGTAGGAAAGTCACATGTTCCACGTACGCAATGCAAAGTATTCGGACATTTTGTTACTTTTATAAAAACACCACACCATGTCTGCCACACCACACCATGTCTGCCGCACCACACCATGTCTGCCACACCACACCATGTCTGCCAAATCATTTGATGAAAAGATGAGGTCAGGTTAACTAGCTATCAGCATGTACTTCCAGTGAGTAGCGACGTTTTGAATATCTCCTTAAGTCTAGAGTGAACTAAAACTTGAGAAGCTGCGCATGTTTTCTTATGTTTACGAAGAATCAACAAAACATTCGGAAGCGTGACGGGCGTCAAAAGACAATAGTGTGAACCTAGGGATGTAACATTTGTTGTATTAACCCGCCACTAGTTAATTATTTCACCGTGCTCTTACTGCTTCATAAATATATTTTTGAGCCCGTGAGTAAACAAATCTTTGTCAAATCTTAAATAGTCTAAGAAATCGAGCCCCTAAGGGACACATGCACCTCACAAGTGAAATTGGATCCGGGGCCTCGACTGTTACGTACAGCGCAAGTACATCTAAGCAAATTTCTTCAAGGCCTAACGGCTTGGAGCAGCAGCATATTTTGAAGTAACATACAGTCACAAGCCTAGCAGGGGGTCGGTTGTAGGAAAAGTGGCACGGTTCTTTCGGTGATGTGGATCGGGTGATTCAGTTTCAACTCGTTGCATTTTGTACCGTCAGCGTCGTCCGATTGTAAATAGTTCGACCACAACAGGGACATGGTAGCCAGCGCTTCACTTGGGGCGAGATATTGGTATTTTTTGTTCAGTGTCGTAGTATCTCTTGGTATCTTCTTAAAAATCAAGCGGCAAGAATGGTTGAAGGGTGAGGTAATGATATCTATATTAACGATGTTGCAGCAAAGTACTTTCCAGGCAACTTTTCTTTTCCTGAAATTATTAAAGTCTCAAGAGTTATTTCGGGACTGAATTTTCCAAGTCGTACATATCTGTCAGTATTCTTGTTCGACGAGTGAATATTGTCTAAGGGTTCAGGGCTGGAAGGATTTAGTACGAGTGAAGAAGGTATGGTATGCTTCCGACAAGCTAAAACATTTGAAGAACAAAAAATATATACAGTATATAGAGTATAAAATTGTCATTGTGGCTGACCTATACTGTTTTGCTGCATCGCAAGTTTGAGTAGAAGTCAGTATGATATTTACCTAGATGAAGTACATAGTGAGATTTGGCATCATCTATAGTACCTACAGGTGATTCTAATACCCTGAAAACTGAAGGTTTCTCAAAGACCAGCGAATATGTGGATGGTAGCAAACATGAAGTGCATGGTTGTGCTTCGAAGCTTGATTGCGACGTGTTTGTTCTTTACATACATTTTGGGTTTCTGCGATATATAGCTGAACACGATCGGGGAACAGCCTAGCATGCGCAGTTTGGGTTTAACTTTGTCTCAGATTTTCATCAACGTATATCCGGTGCTGCTGGTGCGAGGTAAAATGAATTTTAAGTATTTTAAGGTGAGTTTAATGCAGTGTCAAGATGTGCTCACAAATAAACATTGCAATAATATTATTTAGGTACATGCAAACAGTAATTCCCTATACTAAGGATTCTTCAATCGTGGAAAAAAGAGACAGCAAATGAACAGTGATCTTCACTGCAATGTCTAATCAATAACTTATCATTAACTTATTTTGACATGCTATCATTTCCTCATTTAAAGATTATATTTGGTAGAATACAGTATATCCGCCGTCAGTAGTGTATTCAGCTGATGTAGATCATTTTACTGCAGTAATGTCGGCCCATCAGAGCAAGAGCTCACGTTCATTTCTCAACTTACGTGTTGCTAGGACATTGGGGAGCTTAAGCTACTAATTGTGAACACTCAATAAAGAACTTGATCTAAAGTTTTCTACAGAGTCCAATAGTAACTGATGAAGCCACTGCACAAGCAGCGTTCATTGGTAACATAAAACTGAACAGTTTAGTTATGACAAATAGTTTGTATGCTCCTGGTAAGCAGCATTCTTCTCACCTCGGGTCGTTAACTGGACTACAAACAAAACATTTAATTGGATCACAGTCTGGAGACATGGCGATGTCAGGAATCCGGCGGTACGCTGAGGTCTGGTGACGGTCAGGCCAACACCTCAACTGTAAGCCCGAAAACTTTAATATTAAGCAAAATAGCGAAAAGTACTATAATTAAGGGACGTTAATTTTTTAAACAGGAAATACCAGTGAAGCATCATGTATGGACTCCATTCTTTACGGATAGAGTCATCAGTGGCAGTAAAATTGGATGTCCTTAATTGGAGTCACCCCCACAGTTCGCCCTCCCCTGGACGCCACTACAAGGAATAAACAAAAAACTTACTTTTTAACTTTAGTTCATGAAGCGAGGGCCGAAGCCTCCTTGAGTTGTCAGACAGAACAAAGAACACTCCTGCGCCTAACGCAGTCTTGCTTTGCTTCTCGTGGTCTTATCTTTTAGATAAATCAAACAAGCCGACACCAAACATTTCAGTTACCGCAGCAGCTAATGAACGGCATTGAATCAACACATCGAGTCCTTAGGCTGGCCTAATTGGACCATTGCAGTCGTGGAAATTGATCAGACTCAACGCAATTACTTCATTTGATTGATTTCTTTTATTGGGTAGGAAGGCTTAAGTTAGGAGAATACTACTTACACATACTTTAATTGTTTTATTATCTACTTCTTTAGCCTTCTACTTCAAAATCAACTTCAATCAGCTCTCGAGTTGAGCTTCAAACTTTCGGTCCTATATATTTACCAGTGAACGCCTTTTCAAACTGATATTGTTGTCGTCACTTCACTTGATGTGATGCTAACTTTGAAAATTTAGTATTTTATCAAGATTACATTGATTAGGCTCAGGTTCTCTAATAAATTACACGTACAAAATCCCATCGTGGTATAAAATCTCGGAATTATTAATAGTACAGCGTCAGGCTGCGAGATCCACTTCCGATTTCCCTTGCACAGCCCAGTTTCGGTTCCACCGGAAATGGATTGGTCGTCCCAAACTTTAGGAAATAGATAAGGCGGCTTTACGCTCTATAGCTGCTCAAACATTCGGTAAACTTAAAGCCACGTTCATCGCACAGTTCCGGGCACATTGTGTGCCCATGGCTGCATGGCCAATGTTCCCGTCTCCCAGTCTGTCATTTCCATTTCTCAGTTTTAACAAAATTATTGTGAAAATTGCTTTATTCATGACGCGATGTATTACAACCTTACAAGTATATAGATACGAGTCACACTAACATGCTACATCCAAGAATATATATATATATATATATATATATATATTAGACGTAACGTGCCCTGACAATCTTTGTGAGACAATTCGCCGCGGTATATTTTGCCATCAGGACGTTTTGCCCCACGGACATTTTTCAGCAGGAATGGAATAAGTGGCAAACAATAATTGGGTCTTGTTTTTATTGTTGATGGGTTATATATAATATAGTTAAGTAAATATCAGTCCGTTTATGAAGTATTTAGCTACGTCAAAGACTTGTAACACCTAAAAACTGAATAAATAGAATTTACAAAGAATTAAAAGTATAGTCGGGTTAGGTTATAGGAAATGTATATTGGGTTAGCTAGAAAGCACTATGACATAGTGAGTTACGTCAGATTAGCGTACGTTAGGTTAGGTCAGGCTAGGTTCGGCGCGTTCCATTGGGCAACAAAATTAAGCCTTTGAGTCCAAACTTGCCCGAATCTTGAGACAGGTGCTCTGGCTTCGACTTGTTGCGTCAAGTTTCAGCCGTTGACTCGTAATCAGCTACCTGAGAAACTTCCATGGACTTAGTCTTACTCCGTACAATGGAGAGTCTAGTCGGCACAACGTAATCGGCTGCTTCCAGCACCCACCGCACGATTTAATGTGACGCCGCCACCAAGTTCCTGTCTGCATTTCCGGACAAGTCAAGTGAAGTGGGCTTGGCTTAAATCGACTCAGACGAGCCGTTAGGACGCGTCCTGAGTAGACTAGAACTGGACAAGTTAGTAAAAGTTTGAAAAACAGTAGTTGCTAGGCTAAACTAATAGGTTGGGAGAAATTCGGCTAAATTAAGCTTGGGTATACTGTATGAGGCCTAGGCAACGTTAGGAAAGGTTAGGTTAAATTAAGTTAGGTTAGGGTCGATATTAAACAAATGTAAACTACTGTTTTTCCAGTTTGCGCTTTACTAATGCTCTAATTGCTTTAAACAATCACCACAAATTTAAACATGTGGCACCTGCTTAAAGCAAACCTATACTGTATAACAGTTAACCATTTTGCAAAACTACTTAACCAGTTATGCAAAACGTTTAAGGGGGTCGTCCCGGCGAAAATGGTCAAAATGATCAATTTTCTTTTTTTTGCTCAAAAAGTGTCTTCAGGTATGGGGGCATTACGTCCCAAATTTTAAGGGGGCTAGCGGCACTAGAACCCCCCCAAAATGGGGGGGAAATGGGTCCACAGGGGGTCCAAATTCGCCTCTTTTTTTTTGCTGCAAAATCATCAGTTTACCAAAGGCTATTGCATGCCAAATTTCTAGGGGGCTAGCGAATGCAAAAAATGAAACATGCCAAGGGCATTTCCTTTGGAAATACTGCATTTTATAACAAAAAAAA
>LQNS02276925.1:3210337-3229286 GCA_001587735.2 Parhyale hawaiensis | reverse complement strand
ACTATCTCTAAACAACTCACTAGTCAAAATTTTCACGGAAATTGAAGCCTATCCATTTACGGATTTCTTGGCTGATCTCGGAGGGAATTCAGGCTTTCTTGTGGGAGTTTCCCTTCCGTCTCTGCTGCTCCCGCTTCTTGACCGTCTGGGCAAGTTTCGTCTTCACGGAGCTTTCTTCTTCGGGAATTTATTAAAACTTTGTGCGTGGATAAGTTTGTGTCTCGCATGTTTAATCCATAGCGCAATTGTCCTTCGAGAGTACACGGAACAAAGGGAGCTGGAAGTGTTCAGCGTGAAACTGTCTCTTCAGAAGAACCAAGTCTGCCCAGGATCATCTTTAAGAGAATGGGGCGCCGTTTGGTTAACTGCTCGAAGCCTTGGCTGCCTCATTCCCCCTGATTCAAAGTACGACGAGTGCATCGCCCAGTGCGTATATAGAAAATTGACAACGGAAAGTCCCAACAATCCTTCAGTTGAAGTCTCAGACTTACCGGCTTGTAGAGCAGCGTCAGGTTTTTTTCAGCTCCAAAAAACGTACTTGTCAATCAGCAGCGTTACCCTACACTTGATAGAAAGTGCGCGTGTAGATTCTTGTATAACTTCGTGCGTAAACGTCAACAATACCTGTAATGGAGGGGCAGATAATGTTAAACCTCTCATCTAGAACTTCACAAACGAATGACTCTACTGCAATTGATCTGCACGTTATGCGGTCTTGTGGGATTGTACACAGGGTATTCCCTTAAAATCAGATTACCTAAAAAGGGTATTTCCAATGCACTTCTTAAGTATCTGAATGCCAAGTCCCGCGCTCTTTACGGCTGTCTGAAATTGTCATACTTTTTATTTGTGTTTTTCCTGACGGTCATTGCTTCCATGTACCAAGCTGGATCATATTTGATGAGACATCCGTACCATGTTTCGAGTTATGTACGCGATCGTGAGATGAAAAACCTGCCTTACATATCAATTTGCCCCATCATTACCGCCATGAACTTTTCTAACAAGCGTAGCACGATTTTTGGAAATACAACTGAATCTGTTTTGTCTTTGGTTCAGAATTTAACGTGCGAATGTGACCCTGGGTCTCGCTTGACAAATACAGCACTCGAAAAGAAACTTACGATTACAAATGAAGGAGTTTGTGTTACTTGCCAAACGAATATTTTGCAGTCTTCGTTGAACTCATGCCCAGGCAGAATGATCTGCACTTCATTTGACTATGTATTCAATAATTCAGCTCACCCAGTTGATGCGTTATTCGTTATTCACTTGAGAGATCAGGAAATAGTTTTAGATGGCACTTACGACGTAGGTTTGGAAAATAATTCCTATTTTTTCCTCGAAATTCAAAGCTTATCTTTTCATGGAGAAATTGATGAGAAATCAGATTGGAATGCAAAATGTTACATGGAGTGTCTTCGTTCATATACAAAACAGGAAAAAATATTGGGAAAACCTAACTTCCTTGACTTGGAATATCTGAGGGGACTTTTCAACGACAGGCTACGCTTGCGGTGCTCAGAATACTGCCGTGACACTCCATTTCCTTTCATATATCTACGTTCATTTGTGCCCAACTGGTCCCGAGGAGTTCGCAACAACGTGAGAATAAAGTACAGTAATTCGAGTAAAATAGATAGGAAACTTTGCTACATTCTCCGCCATGGAGTTGCAGCTAATGAGTATTACACCAAGGCGGATGACTACACTTTGATCCAATGCATTGGAGACATCGGCAGCATTGCAGGCTTTTCTTTAGGCTTCTCAGTTTTGGGTTTGTGGAAGTTGCTGGCAAAAAATCTCCGATGGACCATTCACTTCAATCGGAGAATTGGATCAATCCAACACTAGGGTCAGTCCATGCAGCGACATCAACAGAGACGCTAGTCAGGCTGAAGATATATAGTATGGATCCTCTGTTGATTGGTAAATCATGTGTGTCTTATTCGTCCTAATTTCTGCTTCGCACCTTCTCTGAACTGAATGTCAATATCTTTGCTTATGAGGCTGTTGTCACCATCGCCGTTCTGAAGAATTCGATCGATCGTAGAAAAACGTCTGAAAAAATCGAGGTTTTATCTTCTGAGGCACGGAAACACGCCCAGAAAATTACTCACGCAAGGACGCTATCGTGTACGTTCGGTCACTTTCCATGAGTCACCATGTATTGACATGGGTTTTCAGCCTTTACCTACAGTTAGGACATGGGCCTCACTAAACTTACTGACACTCCTTGCAAGTGAAGCTGGTGACACACTGATAAAACCATGATTAAAAACGATCCTCGACAATAACGATGTCATGAGACTCTGAACACTGAAGGTTAGTTATAGTTAGGAAGTTTAAGCCTCCGTTTCCGTGCAAATTGATATCACAGAGGAAAGAGCATAGAGTATGCCAAGAGAAACGGGGAACCCATGTACGAAGGTGCTCCCACCACACAGGATCAACGCGCATGGGAACAGCAAGTCGGGAAAGAAGAGGAAGAACAGAATAAAGCATGAGCAAGTACGAGTATGAAGTCGGGAAGAAAGCAAAGTGGCCACGAAAGAGAAACGTCCCGAAGGCCTATAGCTAATGGCTGAGGTAACCTACACGGGCCCCTGGGGTTGCCTGGCCCCATAGCATAGGATGGACGAACCTAAACTAACCTAACCCTATGGCCTGTGGTCCATCCTAAGCCCCCTGAGGGGTGAACACAGAAGGTTAAGAAAGTTAATTATTTCTATAGAACGACTTTTTTCTGAAATCGTTTCCCAAATAAACACTTTCAGTCATAAATATTCATCTGTCATGGTCGCTGAGTTCATTCCTCGGGTCCCAGATAGCTCTCCACCAAAGCGCAGTTATCTAATTGTCTTACAACTCTAACATAAACTGTATATATTTAGCCCGACCAGCAACTGACCAAAGCGGTTCCCAGCAAAGAGCTGCACTACGCTGTCAGGTATCTCTACCCATCTCCTTCGATGTTAACTGCCTTGTTTCGAGTTCTACAGAGTTGCCGAATTCTTCAATTATTTACAAGGTGTCAATAGATAATAAAATTTCTAGAGTGATTATAATGTAAAATGGTAACAGGTGACAGCCGCTTTAGTAAATTTTACTCATAAAAGTCCATGGATCTATGGAGTTTCCATAGAAATAATGAACCTATCTGACAAGGCAACATCCGCTGCAGAGGAAGACTGTAGAGGGCTGGTCAGGCAGTGAGTGAGAAGGTTACTGCCGCAGCGTTGGTTGTTGCAGCCACGCGGCCGTGAATTTTGTAAGGTCTGTGTCACCTTTGTATTTTGGAGACAACATTTCCATCTCCGTGATTGGGTACGCTGTTTCTTTTGAAATACAAGGGTGGAACGGAGAAGACTTCTGAATCAAATTCCTTCAGCTTTTGGATACAACAGAAATATTTAGGAAGTCGTTGAGCAGTTAACAGATAAACAATTTGGTCAAGTCACCGAGCTGAAAAAATAAAAACTGTTTTCAAAAACGCCAGTATCGAATGTATTTATTAGAAAGAATCAGGCATATATGAGCACTGGCCACTGGTAAACTGCAAAATTTCTTTTAGCCACTCTTAGATCATTTTGATGTCGTTAGATTTATTATGGTCGATCACAGTTCATATCCAGCTATGAGTATGTGTTTCTTGCTAATAAACACATTTCAACCCTTACCGAGAACAGTATATGTTTTGTTTGAGGTCGATCAGTTGACTGCAAAAAATTTTATATAAGTTTAATTAACATGAAATCAGTTCCAGTTGTAAATTCGAGAGGGCAGTTATTGCAAGAAAATTTGAGTCCAAAGAATGCAATTTCATACAGTTTTGAAAGTACTGAATTTAATATCGTTAGAGAAGTAACAAGACTAAAGTCATAGCAGTTTGGATTTTCGTTCACTGGCAAATGTTGAAGCGAAAATTAGAGCCTGAAGATAAGACCTGATATACGTTGACTCTAGAAGTCAGTGATGAATAATCTAGACAATTAAATCAATTAAAGTAACGAAATCGTTGACTAGAACTATTACAAGGTATCTGCTTGATAAAGTCCCAATGCTCCAGTTAGGCGAGCTTGTCGCCGTGAGGAGTTGATTCAGTGCATTTCCTTAGCTGCTGTGCTAATTGAACTGATTGTGTGGTGTCAATGCGTTTTATTTATTTAAAAGGTAAAGCGACAAAACATAAGGTCGGACGCAGGATAGGAGTTGCTCGTTTTATTCGACAGATCTAGGAGGCTCCGGCCTTCGAGCTTTGTGAAGAAGAACGAGATAAATTTATTTTCAAATTTGGTATTCTGATGACGATAAGGATGGTGGGAGGGGGGGGGGGGTTGGATGGCTGCAAGTGCATATATTTAGTTACACGTTACACTGGCTGTGATTACTGCATCTGATTTGAATAAAACTTATACATAATGCATAATCACGGGATGAACATTAAATTCGCTCTAACATGTCCTAGTACTACGTCTGAAGTTAGAGCCCACAGAAGTTACATTAAAAAAATGCTTTCTGACATCGCTAGGCCTCAATGCGGGGCCCGCTGCTTCCCCGGCGTTTTGATGTTTCCAGGCCGAGATCCAAAGTCTTGTCTGCAAATTACTCAACGACCTGAAATGACGGGAATGCAGTGTCGCTAGAGAATACAAAGTGGCCGTAAAGTGCCCGTCACTGCTTATCCGTTAATAGTTATATGATATGTTACATACGAATACCGCGTTCCTAATGACCTCATCAGTTACTACTAGACTTTGCCGAAAACCTCTGGTCAAGGTCTTTATTAGGCACCATCAAATGCGACCTCAGCCTCACCATTGTGAATCCTAGCAGCGCAGCTTGAGAAACGAATGCGATTTCTCTCTTTTGTTGTGCCTGACAATACTGCAAGATGCTTTGAAAAACCCTTGAATGCCACTTTGTTACCATCTATATGCTACCGTTTATATCATAATGAAGAATTGCCATCATAAATGGTTACTAAAATGCCCATCAAACGCTGTAATGAAGACCACTGTGCCTTTTGTAGTTTATTTTATTTATTCTTTTGTTACAGTTGAAGTTTTCTTAGAATAGAGAACCACTGTTTTGTAAGTATATCTTAATAAAACTAGTAGAACATATTTGTGAACTCTTGTAGAGAGCACATAAATATCACACCAACTACCCAAAATACGCTTTACCTCATAACAGGAGCACCGTTAATGGCAGCAACGATGATAATAGCTCAATAAAACAAGAGCTAATGATGACGTCACAGGAATTGCGAGGAGAAGCTAATACGCGTTTGGAAGCTTGGCGTCTGCCTCTTCGTTAGTCACTGGAGAGTACAGTATCTGTCGTCGATGCACATTAGTTTTAGGTTCTTTGTATTGTCGTTTAGGTATATTGATAAAACTATTGCGCTTCGCCACCATATGTACTGTAGGTATAAACAGTGCCTAGACATAAGTATTTGCGCAACTCTATTTTTTATGCATTTTAAAAAAAAATTAGGGACTGCTTTAGGATAATTAATACAGGAAGTTTATACAACATATATATAATAGAATATTTAAACAGAACAGTCAAATGTGCACTTATCACAAGAAAATTTAACACAGGCAAAAGTAATGAGGGACAAAAGTATTTGACCAACAAAAAAAAATTATGACATTAGAACTTGGTGGCGTGACCTTTATTGGCAACAACAGCATGGAGACGTTTGTTATAGCTGAAATTAACTTTCCACATTCACTTGATGGTATTTTTTGCCATTCTTCCACGCAGATAACCTTTAATTCAGTAAGGTTTTTGGGACACCGTTTGTGCACACCAGATTTAAAAAGACGCCTGAAATTTTCTATTGGATTAAGGTCCGGTGATTGGCTAGGCCATGGAAACAATTTATTTTCTTCTTTTGCAATCGTTAAATTCGCAGCATGCTTGGGGTCGTTGTCTTGTTGGAAGGTCCACCTGCGGCATCCGTAGCATTTTTTGACACTTGGAAGCTTCTTCTTCTCTAATAACTCCCTGTACATGAAACTATTCATCTTGCCAGCAATGATATGAAGATCCCCAACACCATGGGCAGTAAAGCAACCCCACACCTTGATGCTGCCCCCTCCATGCTTGACGGTGGGGATGGTGTTCTTGGGGTTATAGGCAGTACCACGTTTCCTCCATACATGCCGAGCTTCGTTTCGGCCAAAAAGTTCTATTTTAGTTTCGTCAGACCATATAACCCCTTCTCAAAACTCACTTCCTTTTCCCAGGTGGTCTTTGGCAAATGTTAAGCGGCTCTTGACATGTTTTGCTGTAAGGAGAGGAGTTTTGCGAGGAGTGTAAGAATGAATGCCAGTACGGTTCAATTCCCTAACAATAGTTTTCTTGCTAACATGCAGTCCCTGACACGCCAGTTCACTCTGAAGGTCAGCACGAGTTGTCATGGGGTCATTAGTCACCTTACGTATCATGTAGCGCCGAGGACGAGCCATGATCTTACGCGGAGCTCCAGCTCCTGGCAGGTTAAAGACCGCCCCAGTCACTTGATGCTTGCGGACAATTGCTCCAACCGTTGAAAAAGGAACGTTGACACGTTCTGCTATTACTCTATAAGTCAATCCCTTACTACGAAGTTGAATTGTCCGTTTACGAGGAGCGTCAGTGATTGCTTTATCTATGAGCATTGTAGTGAGAGTGTAAGCGACTTCAACGAGGTCTAGAGAGGTAATGATTGCGCCGGCTGTGGTTTGTTTACATTGCATTTGCTTCGAGATGTTTCGTGAATGTTCTAGAATAGTTTCCAAACTAATTTATTCAAATTATGCTATTAAATATCAAAGATTCAACATCATATTTATTTTGGTCAAATACTTTTGTCCCTCATTACTTTCTCTTGTGTTACATTTTCTTGTTATAAGTGCACATTTGACTGTTCTGTTTATATATTCTATTATCTATATGTTATATAAACTTCCTGTATTAATTATCCTAAAGTAGACCCTGAATTTTTAAAAATACATATAAAATAGAGTTGTGCAAATACTGATGTCTAGGCACTGTATATGGCCGTTCAACGAGTGCATTGGAAGCCCGACCAGTTCATCCTTGCGCACAGCCGTGGCGTTACTGTTACGTAGTGAAAGTGACAGATGTCGATGGTTACGTTCGGAAATGACTTCAGTCAGTCAAACGAGACTGACACCGAAATTTAAAACGATGAAGAATTGTTAGTGTTTTTTCTTTCTGGCAAATCAGTCTGCTTGGTAGTCAATTTATCTACAACTTGTCGTACGTTTGCTCACTCGAGTGTTGCAGTTCTGCCTATCATCTCCCAGTTAGGAGAGAAGTCCGAAATAACTATACATTTCTTTGCAGTATAAATATAAATAAATATATAGAAGTGTGGTTTAATTACTCATTTAAATGAATAACAACCTAAGCTGCACTCCCAGAGCGCAGACACCAGCCAAACAAAGCAGGGATGAAAGACACAATGCTTGTCAGATTGCCAGTGCATCAAAAAGTACAATCATTTAGAGGGTGTTTAAAATTTATGTTACGATTTTTTATCTATACTTATTAAATAAATTGAAATAAACCAATCAACCCGGAATGAATTGTTTTACTATTATTTTTTCTGAATGTCTATAACAATGTCAATAGTTTATTCAATACACCCTCAGCAGGCATTGATAACCTGCTGCTTGGAAATGCTTTGCAAGTGTTACGCATGAAAGCCTCGGAAATTGTTGTCCATTTTTCCAAGAATGTCACCTTCAAAGCCTCCACAATTTTGTGATGGGAAGTTGAGGGCGACCTTGTCTGAGTTATTAGCTGTAATCGCAGGTTTTTTTAATCTCTTCAGTGTTCTCCAAACCAACCAACTGATACAATTGTACAATAGTTATTATCTTATTGATATTTCTAGCCATTATCTAGCGAATGGAAAAGATGTTTGTCATATTTAAACTTATAACACATTAAAATTTGTGAATATTACGATAAGTGAAGAGAAAAATTCAATAAATCGGCTATACACAATTTTTGCTTAGTGCGTCAGCAGTAGATTAGAATTCTGGAAAGGTATATTGGTCTCAACTAAAGCTATGGAAAAGTAAAAAAAATGAAATTATTAAATGTCTCTTCAGGTTAATCGTTATGAACATTAGACCCATTATATTCTGTGGCCCGCAATACGCCTTATTTCCTCCCTCCTCGTCCCTTCGCGTATTGGCCCACAGAGGCTACAAGTGATGCAATGCGTTGTAGCGGAAGACATGTTGCCTGTGTTTGGCGTGTAATCCGCGGCCTGGGTTGTGTCGGTGGGGACAGTAGATTGGTGAACCCGACGCTAAGGTTTTCATGCAGGAAACTTTTTGCGTCGCATGTTGCTTGTTACTTTGGTTTGACGGAGGCCTTAGCTGCAGCAGAGACCCAAGCGACAACCTCGTTAGCACTTACAGAACCAACACCTCCCAATCAATTAAGCAATATAGGCCGTCATTATGACCGTTACCACATATATTTACTCATACGAACAACCCCGCCTCCAGTGCATCATATCTTCCCTGGTTAGACGAAGAATGTTTCGAAGCAATCCATATAATGGGTAAGTTGGGGCGAAAAATCATTAAAATTCCAAAAGTCTATTTTAGGCACTAAGCAATAGCTATACATCAGACGGACACGCAGACGAAGTTTTCGGCAGCCAGAGCAACCCTGGTTGGGTGGACTAAGGGGCTGGGGGAACTTTTGAGAGTTCATTTTTTCACTTCAACAGCTTTAATTATTGGACCGATCTTTACGAAACTCAGTGGAGTTATGCAGAACTGAAAATATGGGGGTTATGCTTCTGCACTTTTTCCCATTTTCCCCATAGCAAATGAGTTAATCTAAGAAGACGCTTTTGCGAGTGGAACCATTTTTTGGCATCTCCGTAGGAAGGAAAGGGCTGGGCAGCCAGACCATGTGCGTCAATCAGAATAATCAACTAGAACCTGTCTTAGCTTAATACCAACTACGGAGGCAGCAATTTTCGCATTTTCTTCACATTTAGGTCAACCTACATAGGCAACTGCGTGCGAGAGATTCTGATGACAGCTCAAGCCCCTTCGAGCAGTTTTGTGTGGAAAGATATGCAAATTTATAGACACATTATTTATAGACACTTCGTTCACCGGTGATTATAATCGGAACACGGGTAATGCCTGGTGAGTAAGTACGACAAGGTAGGGTAAGACTTCCGTTTAAGCATTTGGAAGTTAGTTTGACCTGTTTTTCTGTAAGCTGAGTAGGGTTATCATGCTATGAAATCTCACTGTCGTGTCGCTACCCGACAGTGAGATTTCGCAGCATGACAACCTTACTCCGCTTACAGCAGAACACTGCCACAGTACATCTCACTGTCGTGCAGTTAGTCGGCGCGATATAGGCAGTGTGCCGCTGAAGCGCTGATGAAACTACTACTAGACTCCTACTAGTACTTGTTTCGTTACTCGTATTTGTGGCTTTCTCTTCATTGTTTGGCTCAGACGCATCAACGACCGCAGTCGATAGCGAACTTCCATGATGGTACGTTGTTTGTGAGTAGTTTTGAATTAATTACTGACATACAA
Organism: Parhyale hawaiensis; assembly: GCA_001587735.2. Lineage (NCBI taxonomy): Eukaryota > Metazoa > Arthropoda > Malacostraca > Amphipoda > Hyalidae > Parhyale > Parhyale hawaiensis. The sequence continues at coordinate 3,219,684 of LQNS02276925.1, read as the reverse complement.
ATTAGAAATAAATTGTTTATGGACTAATTAATGATGAATTTTAATGGTTTTCTCTTCTTTGATCAGAATAATTTCCGTCCAGTATGAATAAATAATTTATATTTTAGTGTTTTCAAACCTTAAGCCATTATCTTTCATGTCTCCACTAAACTTATTGTATCCGAGTACCCGCAGGTCTGCTTCGACTAATCGTTCTCATGAAATCACCTACTTGGCTGCGATTTTCTGCTTCTCTTTCCCAGATATCTAAATGGCTTTGACACAAAGGCAAGAACACATAGAGGGCCAGAGCGTGAGTCCCAGCTGCTTCCTGGAAATGAGCCTCTAAGGCCGTCAACTGCCAACTATTTAATCTTGTTTCGTACAAGATTATTTTTACATTTTTTAATACAAATTTCAAAATTTGAGTGCCTTTTATTCCCGCGGTAGCAGCAGCCTTGCGTGCTGAACTGATGGCACTGGAGTTGGTGGAAACGAACACCGAGCCAGGCGAGCGATTTTTGTGTGGCACTCGGTGCGCAGAATTTGTAGTTGCTTGGTATGCACAGCTACTGTGCAGAACTTAGGTACCTTATCCAAAAATGGGAGGGTAGTGGTGGGGGCGCGGGTCGTTTTACCTCCCGCTGATGGCATCATAGTTTTGGATGACGTGTGGTTGACTGTAGCCGTACCTACTTCTCTGGGGCCTGTTGGCCTGTATCCGAAACAGGATCCAGTGAGTGTGATCGGGTGGAGGGTACTGTCTAGTTCTCTGTACCTTTATCTTTGCCGCTTATATCGCTGCAAGTACGTGCATACTTCATTATTCTGGCAGGAGTCGTTTCTGAATTAGAGCTAAAAAGATGATTATTTTCTTACACTCTATATCAATCCGAAGAGGCTCGGTCATGAGCGAAGAAAAGCTGATAACCAGGCGGAGCTCATGGGCTTCTGTATTTGAGGTTAACGAAGCTCTTGCTGAGAAGTGTTGAATTATCTCAATGTCGCTCGATAGTTTGGCCACTTGTGGCATTGAGACTTTTGCTTTAATTAACAAACATCAACAACGGGGGAGCATAAAAGCTTCCCATGGAAGTGCACTCCTACTAGTTCGTTTCTATAGATCCTGAGAGTGAACGCTATGCTAGGCGAGACAGACTGAAAGAGTAGGTATATTTTTGCCTAATCTAAAACTCAGATGTATATACAGATTTTAAGCTTTCTAAGTAGCTACATCTAAGTGAATACCAGGCAAGCTTATCTCTTTCGAGATATTATTTTTCGGTATGTGTGATCAGGGTGCATTCATACAAGGGCAATAACACCTGCGCATCTCTGCTGTTCGCCTGGAGGAACGGTTATCTACGACACTAACAGCGCGAAATGAACACAAAAATGAAAACAGTGTATAGGTATGCCTTTATTGATTTGTAAAATTACTATTTCAGCGAGTAACAAAATTGTTTCCTTTGGAACAGAACTGTTCTCGGAAGAGAAGCTGTTTTGACCTCTGGGCCACGACGGAGTTCTCAACGAAAGTCTGCCTAGCCGCTGGGTACATGCTCTGCTGGTCCTTGCTGATGCTGTTGACGCTGCAAGGCTACAACGTCCACACCACCCAGCCGCCCACAAAAAAACTACACCGAGCAAATTTTACTTCCCTGAAATTAATATTTGCTCTCCCTTTGGCTTCAACGTAGCCAAGCTCATCGAGACTGGGCTGGACATTAACACTCCCAGGCCGTTGGCATTATGGAAGATTCATAACTTGATAGGCGTTAATTTGAGCATGACCGCATAAGAACTTATGGCTAAAGCTGGCTACATTGTAGGATATTCCATCGATGTTCTAGGAATGAATGGAGATAATATTTATTGCAATGAAAACACAACGCGAACGAAATATTGGGGACTGACTTATGAATATTTGATGCCGTGCTGGAAGTTAGCTCCACCACCGTTCAAAGGCTCCAATGTTTCACTTACTCTGCGACTTAGTAAGAGAGCTTGGAAGTTAGAGCCTTGTTCATGGACAACTGAGGATCGCCGAGCGAAAACGTCCTGCTCGTGGCACGCTGATGACTCAAAATCCATTGAAAAATACTGCCCCAATTCAAGTTACAGTTTCGAGTCAGTAAAATCTTCATGTTCTGTATTCTTACAGATTTTCATGATGATACGCGGTACGACTAGTAGAATGTCGTACGCTGTTTCTTGCAATGCGATTTGTCGCTAAAACAGCGAAACAAACGGGTCCAGCTTGAAGAAACGGAAAAGTAATTCAAGTCACTCCATACCTTTGTTTTTCGCAATTCTCTTGAAAGATCAAGCAGGAGTGCTAGATGGCACTCATGACGTAAGTTTGGTGGATAGTTCATACCTTATTATTTTTTAATAATTATGACATCGCAAGATCCCTAGACACCCACTAATTACACTCATTGATTTGGAAGTGTAGTAAGGAAGCATTAGGCTTGAGGTGGGATTAGAAACAATTTCATAGCTTTCTCAAGTCTGAAGATTAGTCGAGAATGGCTGCATTACCTTATACCTTGTGGATTTTGCAAGAAAACGTAAGCAGTATATTTTTTTTCAGTGTGGTGCAGATTGATCCTGAGTCCATGAATGTTGCTTCAATAATTATAAGTGTATCTGGGCACTCAGTATATAATTGCTGCAGAAAACGATGTCATGATTATCGAACAGTTTTTTTACAGAAAGTGCGTTCTTCAGCAAAAATCACTTTGAATGCGTAGGTATACTTTCCAAAAACAATTAACTAAAGATGACAATATGCTTAGAAAATATTCTTATATTAGAGTAGACGAAGCTAAATAGTAAGATTTTGATTGGTTTCGACTGATTTTTCTTTTGTGAAAAATAACGTTTGTTTTGCAAAAAATAGTAATTAGCTATAAACTAGAGAGCACTCAGAAAGTGCGTACCTCCGCCAAGCAGGGCAGCGGTAACGAAAAATTCATATTGGCTCTGAAACATGATTTTCTTTGCATCAACACCAAAATGTAATCATCTGTGCCTTTTAGCAGTATAAACAGGTCCTGTAATTTTCTTGGAGATCCTTTCATAGCTTTTTGAGTTATACTGCTAACAAACATTCAAACAAATATAAGTCAAACACACAAACGGACCAACCGATTATCACCCACCTTTAATCAATTATGTCTTTCAACATTACAAACGATGCATGTAAATTTTATTGAGATCCATTCATAATTTTTGAGTTATTGCGCTTTTAGATTCGTCTACTGCCAATTATCTAATCCAATACCGTATGCGATTACTAGATCGGATTCCATATAAGTGTCAAATTTTGTGCGCCGTTTCCCTTTTATATTCTGAAAGAACGATTACGTGCATACTTCATTGCCCTGGCAGGTCTCGTATCGGACATATACGTAAAAGTGCAGCGTATACGTCAGAGTATGATTATTTTCTCAGACTCTGTATCTCTCTAAAGAGGCTCGATCAAGACCGAGGAGCACTGATAACAAGGCGAAGCTGATGGACCGCTGTAGCTGCGGTTAACGAAGCTATTACTTAGAAGTGTCGTTTTCTCTGAATGTCGCTCATTAGTTTGGCCAGTTGTAGATCTGATGCTTTTGGGTTAATTAACAAAAATCAACAACGGGGGAGCATATAAGCTTTTTATGGAAGGAATACCTACTAGTTCGTGTTGGTAGCTCCTGGGAGTACTAGCCATGACCTGGAGAAGCGGACAGAAAGAGTAAGTTACTTCGCCGCTTCCAAAACTTAGCTGTATAATTAAATTACAAAAGTTGTATAAGTTTTGTGATTGCTCTGCGTTCCTCTACATCGGAGAGGACGCCAGACAAGCTGACTAGATTACAGATACTAATTTTTTAATTAGATACGTCGAAAAGGTTAGGCAGTATTTATGTCAGGGTTGTCAGTTTGTCTGGCTGCATCAAAAACTTTATGAACAAATGTTTATGAAGTTTATTAGGGCAGTCAGGCATGTTAGAGGGAACACATCATTAACGGTAAGTGAAGATACGCTCAACCGTTTTTTCTGCCTCTTCTTTGTCGGTACCATAAGGCCTTACCAATACAAGTTATGGAGGGATTACTAAAATTTGCTCTAATCGTGAGGGATGTTAAGAAAAGCAAATAACCAAATTTTTGTGCTGATCTGCTTGTCTCTGTTGNCACGTTCCAGCGTGGCCACGCTAGAACTACATATAATGCTTCATTCTAACCTTAAACTAACTCAATAGTAGGAGGTCTACTTAAAGCTTGGCCCTTGTCGCTTGTATCGTACAAACTGTACGAAACGATTCTTAGATTAAATACTCTTTTCATTTATACAGATAGCGATGTGGAAGCCGAAGCCTTGTTTTCGGCGAAGTAATCCGCTGTGGAATTGTGTGGAGGTGCAAGTGTTGCGTTAGTGTGCACTGGCCATCACGATCTGCTAAATTTTGTGAAGTTAGTGAAGCTTTTCGCAGTGAAAACCGTGCGGACTGAAAGCGAAAACCTTTGGATATCAGGCAGTTGTTGGTTGTTAAAGATTCCAAGCGTATAGTAGAGAACTATCTGACATAAATATTATCATGTTCTTCATGAATAATATACAAGTGCAAGGGCAAAATTTGACTTCGCCCACAAATTATCATGCGAGCACCTTAAGCGTTTTTGATGTACCGTCACTTTCCATGACTCACCTTACCTGATTTTCAAGCACTTCGTAAAGTTAATAGAATGGTACGTGTAGAGTTACAACCATGAGCGCATTGATATAACAGCTACGTTTCTCATATTTCTAATTTTCCTGATGAATTTTGCAACTTTGCCTTTTGTATATCTAGTCCTATATCACTTCGCTTCTAAGGCGACACTTTTCCCGATTCACATACAATTATTGAGAGACAACATCAATCTCGGTCAACTCGCTGGTGAATGTACCCGAAACAACTGTAAGACTTGCCCTTTATGATGTGAAGCATCTGAGCAACTGATTCGTCGGTAGCAAAGTTGTCACTCGTTAGAGATTTTTCAGCATCATGGGACTTCATTACTGTTCTTGGATCTTTGGAAATATTTGTTTAACATAAGTAAATAAGTGTTCAAAGATGGTTGCACTCTGAAACTTGTAATTGCATGTGGTAAATAACAATGACCTGTGAAATGCATTCCTTATAAATAGAGCCCGGATTTATTGCAGTTTCCGGAGTAAGTGCAATAACTGCAATAACTACAATGATTGCAATAATTGCAATGAGAGCTATAAATGCAATGTATTAGACAGTGTTCACGTGCCCCTCATTGTAACGCGTTCACTCAAACTGATGGATGCGGCGCGTTGATTTGAGAGAAGCAGCTGCTGCAAGCGCTTGCTGTAGACTGAAGAATGAAGCATGCCCCCCTTTTTTTAACGCGCTGTGTCATTCAAGTTCAGTATAAACAGAACTTACAAATGCTAAATTTAACCTCTGCAGCGTTCACAGATCATGGACACGTCGGCAAAACATATTTTTTATTTTCACTTTAATGATCAGAATCACTGTATAGTACTCCCGTTTAAGAGAAGAACACTAGAAAACCTGAAAATTTTGTAAGAACAAGGACACCATCTTTGATTTGGTAGTCCAACTGATTGCTCTGTGCTGAGTTCTCTTCTGCCTGTTTATCAGGCTATAACTATTTTGAAATTAGGCTATTCCTTTCAAAATCAGTCTATAAGATTATGGGAGGCAAATGTGACTTCAAACTGACGCGAAATATAAGCGAAAATGTAAAGAAATGATACCATAACTGAACGCGCAGCGTCATTCATGTGAATGAAGCACACTTCTACGTGTGGACAGAAAAAAAAAACAGTTGCCACACAGCTCGTGTCATGTTCGTGATTGAACGCGTTACGATGAGGGACGTGTAAAGTCATAGCACTTATTATCACTGCCACGTGTCACAAGACTTCAAACGCCATGACAATTGATTCACTTATCAATTATTGTTCCATTTATTTATTTATTTATTGGGGTAAAAATATAATTGAGTTTAGCGCCTCTCAAAGTCTGACTAGTGTATTATTATAAACTTTTTCGTTCGGGGGAAACATCATGGGAACAGGTAAAGCGAGATATTTGCAAAAATCGTTCTCGCCATTGGGAAGAATTGTCAGTTAGCACAAGCGCAATGTATGCCTTCTGATAATTGGTATTTGGAACTGAGATAGGTGTCCGTTGATCCACTGACATGCTATTCCCGTTCACTATCGGACTTTGGTCTTTTCAATTTTTTGCTGCATTTGCCTTTTGTTTCCTATTTCTTCCCCTCCTATTGCCTAGGTGCAATAAGTGTAATGTCTAGGTGCAATAAGTGCAATGTTTATGGGCAATAAGTGCAATTTTTAGGTGAAATATGAACAATTTTTAGGAGCAATAACTGCAATATTTTAAGTGCAATAAATCCGGGCTCTACCTATAGACTTCTAAAACTTTGAAATTCACAATCGCTACGTGTCAGCGAACGACGGCGAGTCGCACCTTGGGCAGACATTCACTGACAAAAATTGAAGAGAAAGTTAGAAGTTGCTTATTGCGGCCTGGCTCTCACTACAAAGGATGTAGAAGCAGACAATTACATGAACTGAAGTGAGCAGTTCCTGGACTTTGAAGATTAACACTCGCTCAGTCTGATGAATTCCCAATGCTCCAGGTGAGCAAGATCGAAGTCGCATGGTATTGCCCCAATCGTAAATTTATAAGCATTTATCGGCTGTCTATGGGTAAATAGTGAAGAGTATTGGATAACATTGGATAAATGCCTATAAATCAATGCACTGCACCAGCTGTTGTGTTAACTGAAATGTCTGGTTGCTTGAGTTACCTATAAGATGTAGAGCCTCGGAATGAAAGGTAAGACTGTGCTGGGTAGAAGTGGCTTAGTTCTGTTAGAAAGCCCGAGCAGAGTCTAGCCTTACCTTCTTGGACTCAAGTTAAAAATAAGTTCCAAATTTATTCCATGCAGTGTAGCGTTCACAGAAAGAAGTGTTATGAAACAGTTTTTCTCATATATATATATGTTTAGATAGCTCCTTATGTATCGAAAACGTGGCTGGACGTCTGTCGGGTTTCATCATATCAGGTTATTAATGACTGAGTACAGACATCAGATTTTATTGGCCAAGCTCCTTATGTGTATATAGATATATTAGAGTTAAAAAACTAATATCCAAGAAAATTCACTAACTAGGTATGTGTTCTATTTCATGAAAAAGAAAATATTTCACACCAAACTGTGAGAATCTCAGAGCCAGTTCAAGAGAGACAGGATGGAAGGACTACAGAAAAATTCAAGTGTTAGAGGAACCGTTTGGCTCAGGTCTATAAATTTTAAGGCCCGTCACTTGATGTAAATAGAGAAGGTTGTGTAGGACAGTCACTGTTTGTTGGGGAAAACGAACGCACCCAATGATGTAAGAACTCTCATTGGTTCCAGTAGACTTGGGGAGGAATTGTTTCGAAGGTCACTCGGCCAATTATATGTTTCGAAACTGGACTGGAGGCGTAAAACTTTAGCCCAAGGGTAGGGCAATAGTCACAAAATGAGAGTGTAATCGGCGATGTTAGCCAGTTTAAATGGTGTTTTTTGCATTTTGAAAATTTAGGCAGAGAAAACTGACGAAAAAGGTTTCTCTTGCGGTGAATTCCCTTAGGTGTAGGAAGTGTAAATATATGTAGGTTAATATGGGTAATTGACATATAGCTTCTCAAAAAAATAAAAGAGCGGAAAATGTTAGATTTGATGATGTAGATATTAAAGATCAGAGTAGGATTTGTGCCTGAAGATACCAATAACATTAGACATGGATGCTATGTTTTATTTACGTGGGTTTTGCCTTTCAAAACATAGGAGAAATTGTGCATGTCCTTTAAATTATGCGATCGTTAGTAAACATTGCAGTCAATAGAATGTGATAGTAAAAATGTGAGTGTTTGTGTATAGCCAGTGCGGTCTTTTTTCCGGTGGTCCTTAAACCGCTGTTTGATCTAATGACATGTGTATTTACACATATTTTATTACATCATCGGCAGCGGAAGATATTGTTTTTGCCACCCGGTTTAATATTTGCTTTTGATGATGCTTCTCTCAAATTTCGTTGTAATATGTCCTGCGCAAATTCAACGTTCTTTTGCATTGCATTTGCACAGATCTTAACCCTATTCTAGCCATTCCTTCCTAAGAGATCCTTAAATCCTATGTTCCCATTTGAAATTACCGGATAATGTGCGTAACATCAGTGTTTGGCCGGTAAGTTTGGTGAATCAATAATTATCAGAGTTGTGTGTCTACCGTTATTTCATTTCATTCATGTCCAGTATATTGAAAGATTTAAATTTGTGTTTACTTTGAACCTTCTTGCAGGCTGAAAAATCCAATCGCCAAGTATATTATTCTAGGTAGGGTGGGGAATGGCTCGCCCCTTGGGGACATGTTCTATTTGTGTGCATTTTTATAATTCGTAGTCACAATTTTGTCATGTGCTATGTGTCTCATTTCATATCTTTATAGTCATTATCTTCTGCTAATGTGCCGTCAAGTATTGGAACGAGAACAATCAACTGAATTCTTCACGAGAAGTAATTTACCGGATCATGCACAATCAATTATTCTTTTCAACAAGTTTACTTTGCTTTTATATAAAATATGTCTTTGCTGTTGCACTGAGTTTACTTAACACAATCCTCAAGTAAAAGCAAGTTACTGCCCGTGTGACAAGAAATTTAAAATCTACGTTGACATTTCGGCATCTTACTAGTGCCATTCTCAGGACTATTAAAATCTGAATTGGAAATATATAGAGATAAATTTCAGAAGATACAATAATTACCAAAATATAAAGTAAACTTGTTGTTAACATAAAAGATGATATATCCTACTTCAATTATTTTTTTGCAACAGTAGTTCATCTATTATTTGTCTGAATGATTATTGTCATCAAGAAAGATTTACTGTCAATTAGATTTATACATTGCATCTTTTTATTTGATCATTCATTTATTTTATCAACATTAATTATCTATATTCATACAAATTTATATCTGCCCCGTAACAGAGGTTGGGGAGATGTTTCTATAAGGGTATCCAAACGAAGAGTATGTTCACGTTTATTAATTGCAAATTGAAATAAAAGTCGACACGAACTAATTAAAATTTGACGTTTCGGGAGTTTTATCCCATTTTCAAAAACCTAATAAATCTTAAGGATGTCTAACAATAATTTTTTTTTTATTTAAGAGGACCTAAAATGTGGTGGTGCTAGCGTTGTGGGACCTAGAGGGCGAATGACCACGGTGCGATATGGGGTCCTGATATAAGCGTCG
>LQNS02276925.1:3163733-3201638 GCA_001587735.2 Parhyale hawaiensis | reverse complement strand
GACAGCTCATCTCTCGTATTTTTCGCAAATTTTGAAAATGTAACGAGGAACGAGTAACGGCAATTTCCGTTACTTTTGATAAAATCTACTCGGGCGTTACCGTTACTCGTTACGTTTCAAAAAATTGCTAAGGCGATACCGTTACTCGCTACAAAAAGTAACGCCCGTTACTTAAGCCGTTACAGTAACTAGTTACATGCCCATCTCTGCAAGGTAGAGCTCATCCACCCAAGCTCTTTTGGTTTACGAGATACATGCTGAAAGGTCTCGTTTCGCTTGAATATCCTTCATTAGTTTGTTCTGTTTGGCATGATCCTTTTAGTTAAATTGCCAAAAGCTAAACCGAAGCGTGTATATGCTCTTTCTATAGATAATATGCCTTCTAGTTCGTCTCGACTACTCTTGAGAGTTACAGCTATGGCTTCGAGAACCAAAGTGAAGAAGTAAGTAAATCCGCTGATTCTAACACTCATCTGTATATACAAATGAAAGGCGTAGTTTTTGCGGGCATCTACATTTGATTGAATGCTAGATTATATGACCTTCTACACTAATTAATTAACCTAATTTCCTAAGCGATTATGCTTGTAGTTTAAGTCAACTAATATTGCGAACACCTCAGTTTCCTGGATCTTGAGGCGTTCGTTCTGTCTCTATCCCATCGTCGCTGATGAACATTATCTCCAGTGGATCTCTGCATCCTAGGCCTCGTTACAGCAGTACGGGACACATTATTTTTATTCTATTCATAATATATACAGTATGTTAATACATAAACAGTAGATTAAGTTCTTTCAGAGCACGAATTTTTTTTTTGTTTTTTTGCGGTTTGGTTCCGAACTTTTCTGCCCAACAGCAGAACACACGCAGAACCAACACAACCTCAAGCACCAAACACATGACGAACATACAAAATGCTCCCTTAACCCATATTCAACGGTACATTTAGACTATGCCTCAGGAGCGAGGCATGTTAGGTAATGGAATTTGCCCGTACTTTCAAAGAACTAAAACAGAAACTGATAAATAATAAATAAATGTACGAATGATTAAGAATTCCCAATCAATAAAACTTGTAATCGAAAAGTAGTTGAACAGCAGAGACTTTCCTTACTATTTATTGATCGAATGGCCCACATTTTCTGCCGATTTGCTTAATATAAACGCTTTTTGTAATTATGAACGCTTTCCTAGAAGTATCGCAAGAAATTGGGATCAAGTCCGCTTTCTATATCGTTTCCAACTTGTTGATGTATTTTGTGCGTTTTACATGAAGGCGGACCTTATAAGTGCTCGACGCAAACTTGTATTTAGGGCACGTTAGATTGTGAACCAAAATTAAGCCTTTCAGGCTTAACTTGATCGAAACTTTAAGCAGGTACCCTAGCTTCGACTTGCTGAAGTGAGATTCAGACATTGCCCTCGAGAATTCCGGAAACTCCATTTTGTGAACGAAAATTTTCACAAAATGGAGTTTCAGGCACGCTCAGTGTAATTCGCATTGCTTCAAACACTTCAACCAATCTGTAGCCCCTTTTGCCCTGTATTTCGGAGCGTTAGCATGTTCGAACACCATATTTGTCCAGATCCACAGCTCCGAGCGTCCTTCTTCAACAGTTCTTCGAGTATCTTATAATATTCGTTTCTCATAGTTCTTTCGAAAGGGTGAAGCGCGTCAACTCCAGATGCAAAGGCACCATCCCATTTACAGTATTTTGAATTCTTTCACCTTGCTTCGCTTTAGGAACGGTGTGTCACGGGAAACTGGCTTTTTCAAGCTCATTGCAAACATACTACATACAATTTGGCAGCCAAACAGATCCATCGTCATTTACCTAGGTAGAAAACAAAACTTCAAATTTGGTAGTTTTCGTCAGTATGATTCCTGGCAAACATTTGTCGAGCTTTTTTCAGAAGCGGTGCATGGTTTCCTATATGGCGTCGGCCTTGTGCTTGGTGCAGAATATGGGCCTGCTTACTCAAACTAACGTCAACGTATTCTTTTCAAGTCTTTCCTTGTTACTAGAGGGATAACTTTACTCACCAAAAGCAATGAATCTCCGAGGAGAAATCTTTGGTGGACGACTGTGACTTGGGAGATTAGTCATGAGAACCTAGTTGGTTGAATTTACTTATTATCGATTGAATTGTCGAATTTGTTAACTTCAATAGGTCAGCTTCATTCCGTAACTTTTTTCAGGTTAGTGCTGGCTAAAAATGTGGGTTTCGCTGTTAGATGACCGTTATTTAGCTTTCATCAAGAACTCTCTCTGTGTATGAATTACGATGCATATTCCAGAGTACAGAATATTCAAAGTCAATTAATCATATTACTACGAATTAAAATTGCTCATGCAGTAACTGGATATGGAGCCGAATGAATAATAACTTAGCATGAATACTTTCTTCATTACGCGTTTTTTTCGATATTGCTTGTAAATTTTATCGTAGATTCACTTGAAATTTTGTATGATCTAAGGATATACTGTACAGTATAAATAGTGTTTGAATTATACCAGTGGAAGTTTTGTTCCCCTGAATGATAAGTTTTTGAGGCATATTTTCAAAAGTACAGAGTTAAAAATATGGTACCATAGACCACACCATACATTGTCTGGACCCTGGCGCCTAAGACAGATTACGGTCTCGCGATTGGGCATGACTGCACGGTGCCGCAGATGCAAATTTATATATTCTCCCATCACTTTTTCATATTTGTTTAGCTATTTGACTTAATTCTTTTGCATGCAGAAATGACTGGCAAACTTATGCATGCTTCTAAAACTTCTATACACAACAAATTCACTAAAAATTCTTAGGCTTGAAATGTAATTACGTTGAGCAACTGTTTATGACATCCTTTGATATTTGCAGCAAGAATAAAACTATTTTGCAATAGATTGTGGAATAAATAGTCATTTTGTACAACAGAAGCTTCTCAAACTTGTGGTATGCTCGACTTGTAATGAAATGCGAAGAAAGCAGCTGATGAAAATGTTAATGAATTTTTTTTCGGTATGCGGGCTGAGAGAGGTGATCAGAACAGGCAGGAGAGCTGAAGTGTAAGTCAGAGAAGCTTGCAGACATGAAGTGATAGAGCACTGGCTGCCATAACGTGATCTAGCATTGTAAGCAGTGAAATGATGTGGCAATAGTAGCAGTGAAGTGACATAGCATTGGCGGCCGTGAAGTGATCTGAATGATGAGGCCCTGGCCGCAATGAAGTGGTGTAGCATTGAGCATTGACAGCAGTGAAGTGATACAGCATTGGTAGCCGTGAAATAATCTAGTATCATCAGTGACATTATGCACCGTTGGTTGGCCTAGAGTGATCTAGCATTGGCAACTGTGAAGTGATATAGCATTGGCCGTCGTAAAGTGATCTAACATTGCCATTTGTAAAGTGATCAAACATTGGCAGCTGCGAAGTGATCTATCACTGCCAACTGTGAAGTGATCTAACAACGGCAGCAGTGAATTGATGTAATGTAGGCCACCATGGAATAATTTAACTCCGGCACCTTGAAGTGATGTGACATTTTCATCATTAATCATATAGCTATGTACTGGAGGCAACTATGAAGTGATGTAACATAGTCATTAAATCAAGTAGCCAATGTAGGCAACCATGAAAAAGGTGTAATATAATCATTCACTAGATTATGTAATGTAGGCAACCATGAAGCGATTAAGCTTAGTAATCCATTAAATCATGCAATGTAGGAAATCATGATGGGATTACCAGTAAACATATACAACATAAAGTGGTACAATGCAGATAACTATGACGCGATGCAGCGTCGGGAACAATCGTGATGTCATTCAACTTAGACAGCCATGGAATGATTTAACTTACGCAGCTATAAAAGTAATTCAACTTAGGCAACCATTAAGTGATGTAACCTAGGCAACCATGAAGTGATGTAACATAGGCGACAAAAAGTGGCGTAGTATTCCAAGATATTACTATGAAAAGACATGGTGCAACTGTAGATGGTTCAAGTGATGAATGGTTGTATCAGCAGGAAAATGCCATTTTAATGTCTTTTAACAGCTGTCCTGGTATCTTTATCTCATGATTATTAATGCATTTTTAGTCCATGGCTACTAATGTGGTTTTATTCTGTAATATTACTGTGATTTTAATCAGGGTTTTCAGTATTACAAGGATTCCATAACTTTCGTTTCCTTGCGGCTATAAGGATGAGCTCTGCGGAAAGCACTACTTACATCATTTTCTGAGGTTATTGTTTCAAATTCGTCATTGGAAAAACAAAACTCAATTGCATGTGATATTGAGGTACATTACATGCAGTATCTATGTGCCATATTTTTTCTGTAAAATTTTTCATATTCCTAGAAATTATGATGAATTTTTCGATTATTCTTGTGTCCAAAGGTATGATATATACTACCTTCCGAAGGTATAGGACTGTGAATTTAGATTCCATGCTCTGCAACATATTGCTAACGTTACGACGAAGAAATTAATCTTTGTTCGAGGTCTCTGTGATTATTAGAACTCATTTTATTAACACGTAAATCAGCATCCGGGCCCAATTTCAGCGTCCAGTCAATGTATGGTGTGGTCTATGATGGTAAGAATACTTTCTTCAGGCACTATACATAGGTATTACCAGTCTCGTGTTAGTGTCATCAAGTAACCTATAACATCCGTCAACTGGAACGCCTGTTGGCGAAAGACCATCACCCACTCTACAGCTTACTGTAGATTTTTTCACAGTTATCACATTTAGGTCTATCCACCTGACTCCTCGCTAAAATTTATGAACATTGCTCAACTCCTCCATCCCTCTCACTTACCATGACTCACCTTCCCTGGTTCTCAAGCACTTCCTAAAATTGAGGGAATATTAGGTGCAGAGTTACAACCATGAATGAATTAATATCACGGCTACATTTTTCTAGTTCCCGTTTTTCTGCTGAATTTTGCAACTTTGCCTCTTGTATATCTAGTCCTAAATCACTTCGCCTCTAAAGCGACACTTGGCCTAATTCACATAAAATCATTGATGCATCCTAGAAAGAAAGAAAAGAAAGACAGAAAGAAAACTCTTTTTTTTTTCTCTTATGGATGCAGTGCCCAACATATCAGGACACTGTACACTGAGGTATTCATGTTTACAAGTAACATCCTTAAAACTAATACATGGGACAAGATTCACTGTCGACTTGGGGATTGACCTTGAGGATTGACCTAAGTAGGTAGTCGGTGTTAACCAGTTAGAAAATAAAGAAGAAGCTCTTTCTCGTGTTTAATACTTTTTCACCTCATATATGAAAAAAAGAAAATTTAGAACTTAAACTCGTCATATTACTCTCTGAAACTTCGAAGTAGCACAACTTTTGATACACAAGCATGTTCAATACTTTTTCATTCTATGCATTCGAAAAGGAAAATTCAAAGCTTGAAATACCTATAGTATATACTCTTTGATCCGTGGGGTATATATACTATATATATATATATATATAGTATAGTATAGTATAGTATAGTATAGTATAGTATAGTATAGTATAGTATAGTATAGTATAGTATAGAGTAGGTATATATACTATATACTCTATAGTATATAACTCTTTGAACTAAAGAAGTAGCAACAATTTATAACTGACACTCATAATTAATATTCATTCATCTTAGGTATGAAAGAGAAACTACAAAACTTAAAATTGACATATTACTCTATGAGACTAGGAGGCACTCAGATATGCGTTGCATATGGGGTTACAAGCCTAATTGAAATTAGTGACTGAGATTTTGTTAAACATGTTTAGTCTATCTGCGATAAACGGTAAATCTAGAAAAAAATAACTAGATATGCTCCAGTTTGAAACGCGGTGTGCGTTTTCCAAGGTGTGACATTTCATATCCGATATATGATACGCATCAAGTTTAGAAATGAAATAAGATGGACGTATTACAGTTTGAACATGGGCACTTTTGAGAGAGAAAGAAAAATTGGTTATTTTCTCACATGGATGCTGTGTACAACGCTAAATTGGGAAGCATTATTATTGTTATATTTCAGGTTTTACCACCGCACCAATGCCACACGACGTGATGCAAGCAGTGAAACACTGTTCACCGAGATGCAGCTCAAGCTTCCACCCTGTGCTATAGCCTTCAGTCATGAAAACCCCAGCCCATGCAGTACGCGAAATTAACATTGTTTTTTGCTTTGGCGGGCCGACATCACTGTATGCTGAATCTGCTCTTAACGGAAACTGACTTGCAATCAGTGATAATATAAAGCTAAAAATTGATAATCCATCACTGTAATAGAGACCATGGTGGAATTCAGTGTTCTTGTTTTTGTTTTGTCACGGTTGTGAAGGATCCATATATACCTAGAAATTTTCTGTAATATTAGTATCGATAAAACTGATTCTTTATGATACATTGTTGGTACGTATGCATCCGTACACTTTCATAATGTGACAAACCCACAAAAACTATTCAATTCATCAGTGTTATAAGTACATACACAAAATTTCATTATTATTTGTATTTACTCCTTTATATGTTTAATAATACATATCGATTGTTCACGTAGTTACTCCTTTCAGCCTCCAAAAATGATCTGCAGTCGTTACTGAATCAGAGACAAAAGAAGATAATCTCGTTCATCATGACTGCCCCAACCATCGCGAACTCGTCTTCTAAAACTTGCCTTGGATCTTCTAATGACACACTTGTAAGTGTTAAGGTCACAAAATGTGGATCGATAAACATAATCATATCGGCAGAGCTAGCACCCGTTCACATATGCAGAACAGTGATCAGCTCTTTTGCGAGCGAATGCTTCGTTAGGGCTAAAACTATATAAGCATGACACCGATAATGGTGGCATATTTGATGGACCCGTTTTTTTAGGCTTTTAGGTGCAAAACCGAAACAAAAAACTAATGTTACATCAGCTATGATTTAGGAAAGGCGGCAGTACTACCAATTTTCTATACTTTAGTTGATTAGTTTTAATAACGTACATGACTTACATTTTACTATGAATATTTTTCTTTCTTTTTTCGTCAGCGTGGTCACTAAAATGCATTGCGTCTGATGAGGGCTCGCAACTTGAAGAGAGCACTAAACTGATATAATGGCTGTATTTCTAGACGGTATCTATTATTTCTAGGCAACGTTTTCTGATTTTTTGATGCAACGAAGCTCATAAAGTTTGTTGCAGAACTGGAAACAACGCTGCTACGTTAACTCTACAATTTTCACACCTTCGTGTCGCCTAAACGCGTTGGATTTGTTAAGTGTACCTTGTTTGAAGGAATGCGTTGTCATTGCAACTATCAAAAAATGTGCTTCACGCCAAGGTTAACTACTCCACTGTGACAGCTAACTCGTTTACAATTACTGGAAATAATGGCACCAGATGTTCTCCGCAACGAGAAGGACCAAAGCCAAGACTGCACCTATGCCCAGCATGACGAAGGCACTGATGGTGTTGAGGAAGCCGAGAGGCTGGAAGTCGTTCGTCTTGCACAGATAAGGCCGCTTCTGGTACCATTTGTCTTCCAGGTGCTGCTGCACGCCAGTGGCCGCCAAGTCTCTCAGCCTGTTCAAAAATACATTGACTAGAATTATTCTGTTCGGTATTGCATTAGCATATACACCTGTTGCTTCGCATCACACTGTTTGCAAGAGCTTTGATTTTATTAGGTAGTTTTTACGTTAGAGACTCAAGTAGTAATAGTAGTGGTACAAGCTTTACTAGCGCATCAGGGACACAATGTCTATATCGCGCCTCACTATTCCTGTGGTTTAACCCTATCCGTTACCAACTTTTTTTCAACCGCTGGAGCGCCAAGGCGAGACAAAATTGTACCGCCCACTAAAAATGGGGATAACTTCATCTATATCCGAGTTTTTAATTTATTCAACAAATATTTCCCCTATTTATTAAAAAAGTAATAGCTATGAGTAGTTGTGTTGTTAATTGAGTTTGAATATAAGAAGATTTCACCGGAGCGTACAGGGTGAATGCTCCGGCTGCTCATCAGCAGCAGTTGTCACACTTTCACGGTAACTGCAGAAGCTTTAGGCAATTCCACAGTGCACTGATAGTTGTAGCAGAGAATAGTTGGAATGGGTCAGAGTTCAATAATGAAGCCTACTCTTCTACCTGATACATTTAGGCTAATTAATTACGCACTAAACTAGGACTACGATTATGTATTGCTTATGACGGTGAATTACATCTATAGCAGCGACAGTGTCAATGCTTCTGCTCCTACTAGAAACTGTATGTTGTAAATTCAGATCATGACCTTTTACTTCAACGAACTGAACGTATTATTGCTTCGATTTTTTATTTCTAGCCTTGTTTCTATCATTTAGTAATCATTTCAAAAGTTCTTTTTTGTAAAAAAATCCACGAATGCACACCATTCACACAGTGAGGATCGTATGTGCCACATTATATTAGTCCTTGCTGGCTAGTGGGCGACTAGCAATGCACAGCTGCTGCTGTGATGCTGCCTGAGGTCGATCCAGAAGCACGCGTTCACGGAAATGTCATCACCGAATTTTTAAAATAGTGATATTCATCGCGATTGTTAGCTATAATGTGCGGGTAACTTGGAATTTTATTAATGCTAATAAGAAATTAGGATAAGTCACAGAAGTTTGGGAACTGAAAATCACTGAGCGTAGAAAAGTGAACAAAAAGACGGTAGGGCGGTAGAATTTTGTCTCACCTCGGAGCAGATAGGGTTAACACAAACGCGAACTATATATCGTTTTAAATTATTAATGATTTTTGTTTCAGCTTTTCTGCCGGTAGGTCTCAGAGTATAAGCGAACTCTGATGAGTTCTAAGTGGTCATTGTGCAACTGAAAGGGAAAAAATTGTGCATCTTCAACGTTGGGTGCGGCTGAACGCTTTCGCTCACGAAGCCGAAAAACCAAAAGAGAAGAAGACAGAAGAAAGAAATGCCGGTACAGACTGACCCTTCCGTGGCCCTCCTCACGGAAGAATGAAGAAGTCTAGCGTAATAGGTCAGCCGCCTCGATCGGCGGCCCACCTCCCGAAACAGAAGGGGAAGTATTGAGCTCCGACCTAACCTAATAAAACTAACCTTCCCCACAGAAACTGCTGCCAGCTGCAATACCCCCTGCGGAGAAGGCAGTTTGGACAGCCCTGGGGTCCTGAGGCCCACATATATTTTGACAGGGATAGGGCCAGCCAGAATATACCATTGAAGGCCATGTTAGAGACTCAACAATACATAAAATGATAAAACGAGCTAAAAGGAAAAGCGTTTCTTTCTGATTCCGAAACAAATGTGCTATTTTCACTAAAAAATACCAAAATAATTATTATCAATTCCAGAAAATTAGCCATAATTTTTTCATCGGTAGGTATATGGTAGATATTACCTATAACTAGCGTGTTAGGGTGATCTCTGCAATGGCGACTATATTGCACGTACTTATATTGACGGTGTCTATACACTTGTGATGTACAAGTGGTTCAGGTTAGTAAGTCAACTATTTTTATTTTCCTTCATTAATGACCACGGTACGGATGTAACAATGCAATCCCGTCGTTATTTGCCGACACACACGAACATTAGCTGCTGTGCAATCAGTGGAAAACGTGGTGTCTGTCCAACGACACTTGGAAAGTATCTGTCAATAGTTAGTGAAAATGATATGAATTTTTATTGAGCCAAATTCGAGCAATTAAGATAGGGAGAAAATTCAGTGCTCTGCGAGCATTAATGTATGAGGGGGCAACGCTATCTTTGAAGTACAAGATGAGAAAGTAATGGAATTAAAAAAATTGTCGGATTCTCATTTAAGAAAAATGCCAGTCACGACCAGCGGTCAGCGGTTACGTGCACCATGGAGCTAATTTTCTGACGGCTCTCTCTTTCGCCGCTTACTGCAACCTAACTTAGGAAACCCAGCATCGTGGCTCCATGTACGGAAGGTGACGTGTACGACGTCACCTGGACTTCCTTCGAAGATTTTAAAAGTACGCAAAGTAAGTAAGTAAAGTAAAACAGAGAGACACGGAACCCCCTTCCCCTCTTGGGATTTTTTTTTACTATTTTGAGTTTCATCTAGAACAAAATCAGTTTCGTACAGTTGTCATGTAATGCTGATAAAGCTGGTCAACACCTACTAAGATTATTTTGATCAACAATTACAACAATTAGAAATCCCCACGGAACAACGTAGCGATTTGGTAGTGAGCGGTATAAGCTATAAGAATCATTGTATTATACTGATGTAGTCGTTATGGCGTTTGATCGGTTAATTTTTTGGTTAAAAACCCAGTAGTACGTGTGTGTAATGATACACGTTTCTACGTATTTACATTTTTTTCTTAGCTGAGAATAGACAATACTATTACCATACTAATTTTCATGAAATTTGCAGAAATTATTGGGAATCTTAAGAGGACAACATGATCAAATTTCTCTGTTTATCCTTCTGCCCGCTTGTTATCACCCGCGAACAACGTGAGAGAGGTGATAATGTTTTCGTTGAAGATTTAAGTATATAAATTTGTATATATCTATAAATATATTTGTATATTTATCTGTTCACCCAATAAGTGGTCGAAGGAATTGAAAAATCTTCATAATTTTTTGTAGGGAATTTTGGGGTTGACCTAGATGTGACCCATCTAAAAAAATTGGGCCTAACTGGCCATAAAAAAAAAAAACTGACGGCGTTGAATTTTCTCCACCCGGTGAATTTGCCTCTACCGCGGCAGATCGTCGAGGCTTTCTATTTTCCCTGTTATCATTATAGTGAATAGCTTAAGCGCGCCTACTTCCAGAACAACGGCGATCTAACAGAGGGAGAAGGAAGGGACATAATGATGATGATAGAAAAGGGGAAGCAATGTACGAAGGTGTTCCCACACTGTATATGACCCATTTAAAAAAAAAAAACTAGGATTAGCTGGCCATCAAAATGACCGCGATGAAATTTGCTCATTTCTTACGCCATGAGGCGTTCTAGTTTCTCTTCTGATTTCAGTAACTTAACTCCAAAAGATATTGAATGCATTTTCATGGAATTTACAGTAACTGCTTGGAATTTCACTCGACGAACCAATGATTCATTTCTGATGATGCCTGAAACAAATCATGGACAATTCACCATTTTGGAGCTTTCGTTAATAGCATTGAGCGGCTCGGCAAAGGTCTGAAGTCTCACAGTGCTTCTCTGGCTGAGAAGTTGTCCATAATACTGCACACATAGCAAATCCTTAACCGATAGTATGAAATTTCAATTTTGCAACAATAGTACTGTTGACTATAGAGGACATAGTTCCACCTGGCCAGTACGTGTTACGTAAGGATTGAGTTGGCAACTTCCATCCATTTTTACGAAAATATTATTATTCTCAGTATGATCCTCGAAACAAACCCTCCCTATCAATCACTTGTTCCTACTGTACAGCGATACCCTAGTAGAATTCACTGTTACCCCAAAAAATACTTCACCACCCGTTCTTACTTTTAGTGTGGCCAAGAACTCAGGTTACGACAGAAATATTTCTGGCTAAATTAGCTCTCTCTTCCTTCATGCAGTGCCAGCGCCGAAATGAAGTCAAGAAAAGCCAACAGAGATGCAGTGTGCCGCGCAATTGTATGAAACGCACGCATGAAGGAACGATAAGGTCAGCTAGGCCGCTCAGCCCTAGTGGCAAAAACCGCATGTACCCGTCCAATGCTGCAGATACGTGGATAGAAGCGGTACAGCAGCTAAAAAATAGCAGAAGAGGAAGGTTCTGAAAATATGAACTATGCGCAAATGAAAATCTAACCGGTGCTCTTGTCACTTATATCAGGGCCACCTCGCTGCAGTAGTGTACAGTGCAACCAAAGACATAAGCTGCATGCAGTGATGAAAGCTCGATGCTAAAATGCGATTTTGCGGTCGTAGAAACTTTTCTACAATTTTAGAAATCCGCCATTCTGTGCTTCTCCGAAAAACTAAAGGATCAAGCCAATGTACTACATTAAGCAATAACTATTCACAGTCAAGCTCTCTAGTAGGAATAACACAATTAGAAACGTACTTAGAGCGCTATGCGACGAAGGGTTAACCTGTTAAATGTTAGTTAAGCTACAGAGACGGAGCATGGATTGGACCGTAAAAAATGTTGAACTTTTCCAAATTATCGTTTTTTTATTAGGTTAGGTTTCTTCTTTGCAAAGTTACAGAGCACACTTCAAACACATCAATAACTATCGCTCTATTAATTCTTCATTTTCAAACATTCATTATCTTAGCACTAAGCTAGACACGGACTTTTTATCGTGGCATCACAATGTGTCTACCGGTCCCTTCCCCGCGTTTTAATTTCATATTGGGATCCGTGGCCCCACTCCTGAGCGGTCGTCGTACACTGCGGAGGATCGTGAAGAATGATCCTTGTTCGAGCGCTGAAGAGTAGAGTGCGCTAGACTTTCAGACACCCAAATGTGGCCTCACGGATAGCCGAAGTCCACCAACCACCATGGTATTCAGGTGGCTACTTCCATTTTTCGCTTACACTGCGACTGGATGCATGGGCGATGTTTAGTTTAGCTTAATACTAGCGATTACTTGTTGAGTTGTTAGCACTGCGTACATAGTGAAGTTAGTTTCTTGCGGAGAAGGTAGCAAAAACGGCTTTAGCTCACGGCTTTTACTGGGAGCCAGGGATGTCTTTGATAAGTCTTTGATTTGTAGCGTAGATTCTGAGCTGCTGCATTAACAAAAATGAACAGGCAAGAAGCACGCTCAAACTAAAAACAAATCCAGGAAATACATTATCTTTATTTTTGCATATGAATTCTAGATGAGTTGAGTTTTGCATTCAAGCTCAAACTTAACATTTAGCGTTTGCTGAAACTGGGGAAATCATCGACTTTACTCAGGATCACTTCAGGAACCAGCCAGCGCATCGGGTAACAGTGCAGCTACTTGGCCAACATGACCCAACTTGTTTTTGAGATAAGAGATTGTTGTTCAAGTCGAAATTGTGGACCGTAGAATAAAGGAAAAATTTTACTATCGAGAAGTTAAAGGTAACGTCAACTTTGACTGCACTCTCCACGGGGAAATCCACACGCGCTGGTTCTTGCCGTAGATATAGGCCAACTGGCCCCAGAGGAGTAAGTACAGCTGCAGCCGATAACAGGTCACTAAGAACTATGGCACATATATAGCGGAAGTTTCAACGACCCGTCCCTACCTACCCTGAGATATGTGCCCCCACGATAGCTATGCACACCAAGCAAGATTGCTGATCCAGCACGTTGAACGCCGTGACAAAGATCGCTCACCTGGCCTGGGGATCGTTACCGGGAGTCTCAGCACAACTGTGCATCACGCTAGGTCCGCTGTTACGGTGGGTATAAAACATGAATTAATAATTCAGAGATAACTTTTTGTATTCCGCGACTGCGGTATCGTGAATTATCGTTCAATAACACAAACTACTACTCAGCTGAGATATCTACACGTACGCCAGCCGCAGAGGTGTTCGCTTTCCGCTCAAGAAGAGATTTTCCTACCTAGGGTTTGAACCACAGAACTTGGTCACTTACATTCACTTAAGCGTAGCCAGTGACGCCAGGTGGTCTTCCGCCGGCTCCCACTCCAGGGACCCAAGGTAAGCTGACTTGGAGGACTTCACCCGCTGAAACATATGACCGTTGGGAAAGTATTAATATAACTTCGGCTGACGATGCTTGTTCTGTTAGCAAATGTCAATCCACCTGTAGATAGTATTGATAACAGATATCTTATATTAAACGGGCAAGGCGAAGTGAAATTCTCAGTGACTCATATGGCTATCTTAGCTGGTAGGTACGAGATCTGTACTCAGTTGAATGTGTGTACCAGTGATGGGCACTAAATACATCAAAGTATTTAAATACTAAATACTAAATACATCCGTAAAATGTAATTAAATACTAAATACATTTTTGAAATGTATTTAAATACTAAATACTTAAATACATNAGGCGAGTTCTTCTCTAAAAGGATGGATCCCAAACTTGGTGTCTTGAACCAGTGAATGTAAGTGAATTCGCATCGGTCACTGCGGTCCACCAGAAGGCGGCCGAGGGTGAGGTCCCTGCCAAGGTAAGTTGACTTGGAGGACTTCACCCGCTGAAACATAAAAGCGCTGGGAAAATATTAATATAACTTCGGCTGACGATGCTTGTTCTGTTAACAAATGTCAATCCACCTGTAGATAGTATTGATAACAAATATCTTATATTAAATGGGCAAGGCGAAGAGAAATTCCCAGTGACTCATGTGGCTATCTTAGCTGGTAGGTACGAGATCTGTACTCAGTTGAATGTGTGTACAAACTTTATTTATATCGATATGAAGAGATACCCATGATATGGAGAGCTTGTCGTCAGTGTATCTGAGTATAGTTCAACTCACGCCCAGTGGGCATCAGTCTATGTAACAGAATCAGTGGAAAATCAGCACTTTCACGAAATCCCTGATCTTACTTTCCCCTTATTTATACAAGCTGAGAGTCGCTTACTATGACCATTTTTTTTATCTATATAATGCACCCCATAGGGAGAAGCGCATCCTCTCTTTTTACCCTACGGGAACGTTTCGAATAAACTTTCCCCTTGAACTGGCTGAGTGGCATATCCATTATCCAATCGGAAAGCGGCATTGCCTCACGTAGCATGTATAGGAAGGACACTTGAGCTCAAATTTTTATAGACATTAATCAGCAACGAAATTCCGAGCGGATGAAAGTTTGTAAAGGAAACGAGTATTCTGTATACCAACTTGTGATGAAAGTACCAGGGTGAGCACTAGGATATAAATCTTCAGACACGATTTTCTAGCAAAAATATAGAAGAGCTGACAGTCTGTATCTTCATTAATTTACGTGCTGACTTCAGCTTTTGCTTTACTGCATGAGAGCAGTTCATCCAGTTCAAGGACTCGAAACGCCAGCTTCGATCACGTGACAAAGCCACGCGTTTACTCGTCCAGAGAGTGCTTGGACTTGCTCCTACCATTAGAAGCTCTTGGCTATGACAACTGCTACAGTGAAAGCACTGTGAAATGAGAGTTTATGGCTTCACAGCTGCTGAATATCGAAACTTTTTATTCTCTCTTTCTGACATGGAGAAACTGCATTGCAATCAGCATGAGTCAAAGTTATAGTTTCGATTCGGAATCATAGATACGGTATAGGATCTCCTATATAAGTCCAATGGCCTTGGCTTAGCGAAGTTGTTACGTCGACCATCGAATTAAAGTTGGAAGAAAAACTGATCCAACAAAATTATCTGTGGAAAGAAACTAAGCATCCTGGAAGATTGGACGTCTTGGACCATCGTTGTTTGATGAATTAATAGACATCTTCAAGATCTTAGTATTATTGACCCAAGCTTTCGTTTTACTCAATGCAAAATGTTTTCAAGGGTGAAAAGCAAAAATGCTTTTGCTTTTCACTCTTGAAAACGTTTTGCGTTGAGCAAAACGAAAGCTTGGGTCAATAAAACTAAGATCTTGAAGATGTCTATTAATTCATCATAAAAGTGAGCATCAAGATTCATGAGAGTGCTAAAGGAAGCTTCAGATATCTTCAGTGCTGCGAATTCAACTTCGGCAATGCAAGAAGTGTATTTAGACAAAAAAGGTCGACCTATATTTTGCCATAGATTTAATATATGGAGAAGGTATTACTCGTACAAATCAGACTAAGCCTTCGATATCTTCATTGCATGAATTTCAACTGTAGCTGATTGCCGTCATCTGTAACTTGGCCTATTTTCTACCAATCAATTTCAATGAAGCTTGACAGGATGACCATGGACAGCCTCCAGCCTGGGCTAATTTTCACCTGTTTTGTTAAATCGCGACAGAAAATGGATAAATGAATAAAAAAATGAAGCCTAAAATCTCAGAGATATAATCAAACTAACGGGCCCCGCCGTCAAAAATGGCAGACAATAATTTTATCATTAGGCTTTTTATTTTTCCGGTTCCCAGTACAAGTTTTGCTGTAAAATATGTTTCATACCTGCAGGCTTGATACCCCATTAATGAAACGCAAGTTGTACTGCCATGAACTTTGCGAGACCAAAATAGCCCCCTACAAGATAAGGTGCGAATATCACGTTTGGAATTGGCCAAACGTTGAGCAGCGCCAAAAAAATATTGTTCAGTCAAAAGAATTCACTGGAAATGCTCAGGGCTTACTGTACCGTAACATGGATACCAACTGATAGGTAAAATTTAGAGGCGAAATTTGGCTGCAAAAGTTAAACAAAAATTGGCGTCTTTTCAGCGTGAAGTTTCAACTGCTACGAAAATATTGAGCTGAAGAAGGCATAAGCGAAATGGATTATGCCCTGAAGGAGCGAAAACTCCAGCCAAGACTGAGCCTCTCGAACTGTTACGATGAAATTCAGCTAAAGCATATGCGATATAGCTTATGCCTGACACGATCAAAAACTCTTTCAAAGGTACCGCCTTTCATCTACCAGGCTCAGAAGAATCATCATCGTCGTATCTCGAAGTATTGAACTAGTTTCAAAGCGAAGCAAAATTCAGTGTTCCCATTTATCCCTACATAATAAAACGCTTCGCGTTTTTATTTATTTATTTATTTATTTATTTCGCATCCGCTCTTAAGGAAATAGGCGAAATATAGGCCAGGTCGTAGATTTTGTAATTGAGCAACGTTTTCGTTAAGATCACTGATCAGGTTGCAGAAGATGGTGAAGTCCTTTATATGAATGCACTTCTTTGTTGAAACACTTCTTCAAATTGGAACTATATATGCAGCTTCTGGAGTCTGATTCTATAGGTACCTTTTTTTTCTCTAGGGTCACGACGTATAAATTCGGAAGATGATCAACGGAGCGCTGACGATGCGATGATGATAATAATAACTTTTTCTCCCGGGTCTCTACTTAGAAATTAGGCAGATGATCAACGGAACACTCACGACGGGCAGTAGAGAATTAGTTCACAGGCGGTAGACAAGTAACTCTTCTAGCTTGCTGTCTTTCTCTCAGAGAGCAGGTTTCGCTTTAGAGGCCAAAATTTCAGCACTTCAGTGAAGCAGATATTTTAGTATGGAAGGCAGTATCAAGGATATGGTGCACTCACATTGCATATAAGTTAACTGGAATGGCATTCAAGGTTGTGTGTTTTACGTTTAAGTAAGATAGAGGATAAGGAACGTAAAAGAAGAATGAGACTACTACAGTCTCAAGAACGAAGACGAGCTACCAATAAAGCATTTATGCGACACAGTGACAAGAACGACTTGAAGCCGAAAGATTGCAGAAGGGAATAAAAGCTGCTAATAAACGCGAGGGGGAAAATGTGGAAACATTAAATCAAAAGAAGAGCGAAAATATATCGATTATTGCGTGAATTTTTCACGCGCGGGTCCACTAGTGTCTATATATGTGTAACTCTCGACTTTTACGAAAGATGGGGACCGGATGAAATCGTAATATTCTAGATACGTTCGTAAAAGTCGAGATAAGGTCACATACAGTGTTGCCGAACGAAATCTGGGCTTTCGTACTAGATTCTAGAAAAAAAAAGCTCAAGAAGCTAAATCTCCTCACGTAGCAGAAACCTATACTAGAGCAATATTTTACAAGACAAATTACGTTTCAAATTACATTTCAATGGAATTTTATCATAACACAAGGACTTATGCAGCACATTTAAATCTGTACATCTGCCTTAGGGTATTATAGATTAATTTTTTTTATTCGCTGATAGCAACTTCCAGCAATTTTTAATATTTTTAGAGTGCTATGTTTCCTACTTAATATTTTGTGAGCACATGACAACACACTGATAGAAGCATTTTGTTGGTTTCAATTTTTGTAGTACTGAAATTTCTGAGTAATAGTTTGATTTACTGCTACACTTCTATCAAATTACTGGCAGACCATCTTTTTTCCAGTAGGTGGGTCTATTATCTGCAAAAATTTTCAGAGCGTCTGTATAAGCGCTTTTTTGACAAAAAAAAACTACTAGGGTAATGAACTGAGCTACTAATTTCTTTATTTAAGTAATAACACCCTTCTAGAGGGCTGCTATTTGTCAGAATATCTTGGAATGAAACAAAGCAGAGGTTGTTAAAAAGAATTAAGAATTCATTAGTTGCGTAATTTTTATTATTCAGTTTTGTGGAATGTTGGTATAGTTTTACTTGCCACTGTATATCACAGCATCCTAAACTTCCCTCAACATTGTATCTCAATTGTCGTTTTTGGTCAAGAAATTCTGCAGTGTCAGCTTTATTGTACAACCAGGAGGAAGAATCCTTTTACCACATAAACACAATACACTGTATAGGTATGTTAAAACTCATGGCTACAAACTTCCACCGGACGTGAATTATAATATTCGTGATTTTTGGTACAAAATTGGATGAATTTGCTTAAAGTTTCTACCAAGAAATAGGAAACATGCTAAAAAAACAGCTAAATGTTCTGTTTTGATGCTGTTTTTCCTGCTGGATGCTAGAACTTAATTCATAATGTTAAATTACCAAAAATAACGCTAAACATATCATTAAAAAACATTAAGTTGGCGGCACTGCGCCTCCATGGTGTACAAAGAAACCTGTATTTGTTATACTAATATTTATTATTTATACTCATGTATGTTATACTACTCATGGACTATGCTAAGTTTACGCGAAAGAATTTTTTTGTTAT
Source organism: Parhyale hawaiensis (assembly GCA_001587735.2). Classification (NCBI taxonomy): domain Eukaryota; kingdom Metazoa; phylum Arthropoda; class Malacostraca; order Amphipoda; family Hyalidae; genus Parhyale; species Parhyale hawaiensis. The sequence continues at coordinate 3,182,906 of LQNS02276925.1, read as the reverse complement.
TATACAACAGTATAAAGGAAATACGTACAAAAGCAATTGACAATATGACTATTAATTACTCAGGAAATTAGTGTTATACTATAAACTATGCTAAATAATACTTTACTCATCGGAAACGTTTAAAATACTGGACAAATAGTAATATTCGAGAGTAGGGAACACATTTCTTAAAATTTGAGATAGGTCCGCAGGATTACGTTCGTAAAAGCAGACAGCGTATAAGTCGAGACACGTAAAAGTCGAGAGTTACATGTATTTCAGCAGCTATATTTGTCACAGTTACTCTAAGGCCAGGAATTTTATGGTATTTCAACTTGTTCAGTAGATGAATTTTCTCCTATATAAATCCTTAACAGCGTTAAGGAGAGACGGACCGACCAAGAGAGCGACCAACAACTGTGTATTATTATAAAGTGGATATCTAGTTTCCTGATTTTGCTACAACGTATTCATGCTACGAGATTCAAGTATACATATCTCCTGCATAAAATCACCTCGATTCCTTCTTCCGTTGAGTTCACAGTGTTTTCATCAGGATACGAAATGAGTTCTGTGGTGAAGTCTGTTGCCCAATCTTCATTCAGATTCTGCAAAGGAACGTTTTGCTACGAATAAAAAAGAAAGAAGGTTTTTTCTGCAATACTAGCACTTAATCATCTTTACGTGGCAAGGTTACACATGAAAGGAAAGGCCAAAGTAATGCATTAACGACAGTTGCGTGATATTTTGCTAGCACATTTTATATTGAACTGCGCAATTCGTAGTTAGTCGTCTCTGCATGAAGGTTTTAATAGTGCTCGGTTACTATGCGAGAGAATCAAGCCATGCATACCCAGTGCTGTAGCTGTCTCAACTCACAGTCAGCAGAATTAAGAAACAGCTAAATATTCTGTTTTGATGCTGTTTTTCCTGCTGGATGCTAGAACTTAATTCATAATGTTAAATTACCAAAAATAACGCTAAATCTATCATTAAAAAACATTAATTTGGCGGCACTGTGCCAACGGGACCCGTGGAAATTCCACTGCTATCTAGTGTTTTCTCCTCTTTAACTGCTATGAACCTAAGCAACGCTGTTATACACAATGTTAGTTTATGCATAACGCACCTCAATTGAGGTACGACTCTTGAAGAACCTCTTCCACCTTCAAATCGAGTGGCTACGTTGGACTTTCGTCGGCTGTTCCAGTATGGACCTAACACGATTAATTCGGTTACTGCACCGCAGCCACGGCTGCATTCGCACATTCTTAAACTGTCCCAAAAATTTGAAAACAGTGTCAAAATGTTGCAATAATTCTTACTCTATAGAAACCGTTAGTGATAAACCTTTGGGCTGTTTCTCCAAGTACTGAGCGAGTCAGAGACAGAGATGTGACGGCTTTCGAGTTCAAGGACTAAATAACTATGAATCTGCAAGCGCTATTATGTTAACTTGAACGACCCAGACATTTTGTCTATGTCATATTACGTTAAATAGTAAAGGAGGTGCACTGGATCGCGGGAGGTGCATCAAGGAAGCCTGGGGGTGCATCCGGGTAGACGAGGTTCATATAAGGTTATAGAATCGGTGCGTTAAGGTCGTCGAGATGGGCTACGGATCGTGGGTCAAACAATATGCGTTACATGGAGAATTGTTTGACACAAGTACCATATTGTTTGACTTAAAGCTTGTTGTAACTAAAAAAAGACCACATTAGATAACTATGCAACTGCCACAGGTTCCGTTAGTTCACATCTTCTACTGCATAGAGTATACTGAGTAAGACGAAAGAGCTAGGAACACAAATAATGTAAGCTTACCATGCCTGCATAGTGTTACTGTAGAAGCAAAACATTTCCAATTGCAGCAAGTCAATATGCATTATGTGTGCATCCTGGTCTTGCGGTATCGAGATAACAACCCACCCACTGCCAGCATGATCTAAATATAACATTTTAATTTAAATCGTGGCCAATGATTTTCAAATAGGGTGGGTAAGCAGTCCTGCATCTCTACTTGTCTTGCCTCATGCATCTACAGTAGGTGTCGAAACTCACCCTGAGGAGGGTATGTAGAGCACTTCCCTTAAGAGGCAAAACTTTCCAGCCTCCAACTATTGCTTCCTGCAGTGATGTGAAAGGCTTAACTTCTCTTGTTACCGTCAGGAACGAAGTGAGAACTCCATTGTAGTAGCCCAGTAGCAGTATACTGAAGAAGGAAAAGTTCATAAACAGCACTCGAAGACTTGGGGACGTCGGAGTTAATGGGCAGCCTGCGGCGTAAAAATATGATAAGCATCATTCAAAGATTTGATAGAGTTTGTTACACCTTTATTGTTCTCCACTTTACAGGTTTCAAAGTAAAACCTAATACAAGTATTAGATTGAGAACATGTGCTACTGAAAGTATTTCAACTTATGAGGCACTAGATCTTTACGTGACATGGAATATCTCTTATATCAATGACATTTCGATCCGATCAATAAACTGGATTAGACAAGGTTTGTATATAGGCGATTACTCTATCATTTGATTCAAGTCGTGATCCACGTACTGAGTCACTATAAAAGTTTTACACCATGTTTTAAAAGCCTGATTAGACATCGGCTCTTCGTGCTCATTAGGCAATAAATTATATATCTGTACCCTCTGGAAAATGGTAAAGCACTTTTCAACCTCTAACTTTACAATTGGTAAATTCAAGTTGCTAGTGCTACCGCAGGTAACATGTTCATGGGTGGGTTGGGTACTAATGCTCTGGAATGCTGCTGAAACCTATGTACCTGTATCATAGTATCAAGCTCTACATAGAAATTTCAGTAAACAATAGTTGTACACATCATGCACTTAAAGGACTTGCAACTAATAATATATCTCATTGGTTGATATTAAAGGTACATTATTGTCATCTCTTTTAATATTTAGAATTACCCTAAGTACACCATCTATTGATACATCAAGAGGTTTAAGTACGTGCGCAGTTGATTCTCTCCATACAACGATACCATGAAGAACGGGGGGTACACTAACGCGTTATACAACTTCATTAATGATTGCCGGCTCAATCTACGGACAGCACGGATGGCTCCCTTCGCTCTTGCGACCCTGTCACACACTTCGTGAACATGGTTTGAATAATCAACTTTGAATCAATTGCTACACCCAGATACCTAATAGACAAAACCCACTATACTTTGCTACCATTTAGCAAAATATCTAGCAAAATAGGTAACGGTCTTGAAGTAAATAGCATGAGTTTAGTCATGCTGGCGTTCGGAGTCAATCTATTCGAAGTAAACCACTCGAGCAACCGTACAATAATGCCATTTAGTAGTTCCACAGCGCTAAAGAAACAATCGTTATTTATAAAAAAAAACAACGTCGTTAGCGAAGAAAATTGACTTCATATCGTTGAAAGTAGATATATCATGGATGAACCCATTAAAAAGGAGCGGTCCAAGCACAGATCCTTGGAGAACTCCTGTAGGAATATTGCTTTTCCCCGAATCAAAGTCGACACAAACATACTGTTTTCGATCAGCGAGATAGCTCAAAATTAGTTGAAGAATATTGCTCTGCACTCCGTAGTGGCCGAGATTACGAAGCAGAACATTGTAATGAGCTGTATTAAATGCTTTTCTTATGTTCAAGTAAATAGGTATAGGTATAGATCTTTTGGCTGAATGTAGGCAATATGTCGCTTACCAGTTGGAATATGGCTTGATTAATGTTTTTGCCACCTCTAAAACCATACTGGTTGGAGATTTAAATATTTGTTAAAAAAATACGACAATCGAGAATGCATAACAGTCTCAGACATTTCATTAAAATGAACAAAGTTGTTATTGGTCTATAATTGCTTAGTACATTTCGGTCCCAGTCTAAAAATTGGTATCACCCTAGCCACTTTTAAAAATAGAGGGAGAATCTCCCAGTATTACACATTCGTTAAATATTACACATAGACAACCGATAAGACAAGGTAAAACAAGCAGTAAGAAACGTGGTTGAATTTCATTTTCTTGACATCTTTTATGTTCAATTGCTGCAACTACGCTTCGGATTTCATCTGGCATTACTGCGCTAAGAGTTACCTCATCTTCATCCCGTGGATAGTTACTGTCATAACGCACTGCATTATATGGAAAATTTTCCATCAGGTCACCAGCGACCGAACTAAAATATAAATTAGAATGGTATTTTAATTTTGTTTCATGGATTGCTTGCCCTTGCAGTGTTAGCTCCTCAATCTTTAGATGACTACAACGACCCATCCACTGATTAATTATTTTGAAAGTTTTTTCTGGAATCACTTGACACATTTTGCAGGTGTCGACTGTAATATTGCTGCTTAGTGACTCTGAACAGTATGGAGGACGTTACGATAAGTGGTAAAAGTACGCTTTGAAATGGCATTCCTTCGCTTTTTTATATCAAGGTTATTAGTTCAGGTGTCATCCACGGAGTTTTTCTCTCTCTCCTGTTATTACAACTATATTTCAATGGGAAGGCGGAGTAATATAGAGCATATAATTTACTGACGAACGTGTTCAAGGCAAGGCCAGGATAGTTGATAGGAAGATTTAGATAAGATCATATTTGAAACGTTGTCCACGAAATTTTCTGCATTCTGTCTATTACTGAGGTCACGATAAGCAGTTCCATTTTCAGGTAATGATTTATCAAACTTAAATATAGGAAACGATGGAAGGTGATCCGTTAGGTCATAATCAATTACTCCAGCACTAAAGATCCCTCCAAATTTACTGTAAGTCCATATGTGGTCTAACAGAGAGTATTTTTGAATTGGATTATCAGGTAAATACCGAGAAGAGACGGTGATCAAGGGAAAGTAACAGTGACCGCCAAGGGTACCCACAAATTCTCGAATGCGACAAAAGTTTCCCTGGTTAAATAAATTACCTACCTATAAAATGGAATAGCAACTCAAAAAGAACAAAATAAGGATTTACTGAAGCTTTGAATCTAATACTGGGCCAGCAGTCTTTGTACGGTTACTGAGGCCAATGATTTATAATTTATTACTCTTTGTATTGGAAGAAAAGTATCGTTCAATTCAAGACTGACATCAAAACGTTGTTTTAACTTGTTTACTCGTAACTTTCATTGCTTGAATCATAATCAAACACTTCTTTACGAAGACCAACAATGGAGATTTGTTTCTTTCTTACTTCACCTTGTTGAAGCAGCATTGTCGAGTGCAACATGGCAGACTCTTGCAGAGTTGGGTACGTCAAATTCTCTTCCTCCGAACGCTTCAAAGCCCTGCTCACTGCCACAGTAAGCAATACGGAGAGACCGAAAATAATGACTATGGTGATCCAAACCCGGTGGTCGAAACTGTCCACGTACGTTGTCCACCTGGCAACAGGCCAAAGTCTATCAGCCAGTACGCGTGGTAGAACCTACATCACCTGTCAGCTCCGTATTTGATTAGTTGGGAACCTGGAGCAATAACTGCATATTGTTAGCATTGCGCTCAATGGAACTAGTTAGCTAACTAAATACATAATACAATCCACACGAAAAACATTAAGAGTAGGGTTTTATAGACTAGCGTTTCCTAACTTAATTCGTCTGACCTTACGGGGAATGAAATAGGTTCTTATCAAATGCAAGTCATTGTTTCTATTAATGCCTTTAATAAACTTTAGTATACTCATTCGTGAAACGGTGATCGCCAACACCGTATAATACGAAAAGTTCGTTTACCTTTCGTTGCTTCAAATGAATAATTACTCTTCAACTGGCGTCAATGAAACTATAATTATAAAATCGATGAAAAATTGGGTATGAGGACCAGCCGATCTGGAATGAACGCCAGGATACTGTAAGCTCAGTTGCGAGCTTACCGAGGACATTAATATGATCTCTTATTCGATCATGGACAATTCTGTATTATTTAGGGATGCTACTTGCTGCGCTAAAATAACGAGCTTAACGGGACTCTATTAAAAAATCAAAAGAGAACTACCTTTTTTTTCCAATATCAGGAAGTCTCTAAGTTATTGTCATGGAACCTGAGTAGCTGTACTTAAGGTTTGGATGATCTGATATTAACCGTTATATTTAGTATATTATGTGCTGAGAGTAAGCATCGACTTCAGTCGCTTGTTTCAAATACTTGATAGTCATTCAAAATTTAGTTTCTAGGTGAGGCAGAGTTCTGTCGGCAAGCGAAGAGTGGCGCTGGCAGGGATTTTGCGTTGGTGAGTTGAAGGGGGGGATGAGGGGGGAGGGGGGTGGCTGGAGTACTATATGGAGGGGCTCTACGTTGCCATGGGATACATGGATGTTGGTTAGATGGTAGCCGTATCAGGAGGGGGCCTGAGCCGGGTTTGGCTCATTATTGGATTAATGCATCCGCCACTTTGTTACTTCTGAGATATCGCTGAACATGGACTCATATCAACATCACCTAGCTAAGGCAATGAATTTATCAGAATATCGTTGTATTGTAAATCTGAAACTGAACTAGTTGAAGAAGTGTAAAATAGGCCTCATGCGATGAAAGATTCCCTTTGCACGAATTGCAGGTTCATAACTTGAACACGTATTGCATCCTGCAGTGTAGGCTTACGGTACATCTTATAAAGCCTCAGTGAACATAGGGCATCTGCTCAGCTACTCGGTGCCAGTCAGATAAAGCAGGAAAGTGCATTACTCTCGAACTACCAATCAGAGATAATTATTTTAGAGAGCATCTTCGATTAGGATCTTTAAGTCGATATAAGCCAAAACCACTGAACTTAACTTGTTCCGAAACTAAGACGGTAGTAGTAGTAGTAGTAGTAGGAACCTTTACTAGCGCTTCAGTAGCACACTGCCTATATCGCGCCGAACTATTCCTGTGTTTAGCCACAGGCTCGTGCGCCACTAGGGCGCGAAACACAGACGGGAACTCTAGCTTCGTCACTCTGAATCGTGTCGCCGGTGCTAGAAGCTGCGCGATTATGTTGAGTCAAGTGACATCTCCATTTTATTCATTAAGACTAAGGTCATGGCAGTCTCATAGGTAGCTGATTAATAGTCGCGCCTCAAGATCGAATCTACAAGTCGAAGCCAGTGCACCCGTCTGAAGAATCGGACAAGTCAACTCTGAATGGGTTTATTTTGCTGCCCTATCGAACACGTCCAAACTACCCAGAACCGCTAGTTACATACAAAGCTCAATTTTCTTCTGGTAATATGATAACTCATCAACTATACTCAACTGCACTTCCTGCGTCAGGCTATAGAGCTACTAAATCTTGTAGCACATGCCAGCCCCTGCTTCATTTCTGCACCAACATTGATATTATAGTGTCTTGAACTCGCTAGTACAGAGGAGAGCGGTTCACGAGTTCGTTTTGGAAGCGAAAGAAGCAGGGGAGGGTGCAGTTAGGCTTGAAGTGGGTTCACAGTAGAGTCTTTTTATTTCCCGCAAAGCGCACAGATGTAATGCTGTTACTTGATGAACAGTGTACCGCTTTCACACCAGAGTCTTTTTATTTCCAGCAAAGCGTTCAGATGTAATGCTGTTACTTGATGAACAACAGAAAAGTGCACGGCTTACAGCGTTCTAAATCATTGAAAGTTTGAAGAAATATTTGAAACTACAAAAAGTGACCCTAACTAACCGAACTATCTTGACGGCGAACATTTTACCAACGTTTTGCATGCCACACACAGTTATGTTTGCTGGGGCAGAACACAACGTTCGGATACTTGTACCTACTGAGTACGAACAACAGAAGACTACATATAATGAGAAACTGCCTTTACACTACAGAGAGCTAAAGTGGCGGCGTTTCCCCCTCTTGACGGTGCTCCAGAAGACTTTGTTCCAGACCTAAAGAACTGACCATTTGAAGCAGGCTCCTCCTCTTCCTTCTTCCGAAATGAACTCGTCAACCTCCCTTCCTATTCTTAGCGAGTTCTAGAGACGTCTGCATGAAATCATTGTTGGTGCTGAAATGAAATTCAGCCGTCTGCGCCAAATGGCTGTTATGACGCCTGCCATTCTTGGCCATAATTTCGCTTTGTTTAACGTTACCTGGACCCCGTAACTTCTGCTCGGCTGCTGTAGAGCAGGCTTAGTATTTCCCTCCCAATGGGAAAAGTTGTATCAGAGACTTCAACTCTTCTAGTGGAGAGAAGTAGGTTGTTGATAATCACATCCATCTCCTGCAAATGCACCAAAATAGGATGTTAGGAGTTTTATCACCAATAATGACTGAAAAGCCAGTGATGGGGTATGACCTTCACAAAGAAAATATGACTGTTATTTGAACACCGAATACGTCACAGCAACGCGATCAACGTAAGACACGTGATACACAAGCAAACGTGTACAATTGAGTGGCATACAGTATATTGTCTCATGATACAAAAATTTAGATCTCAGCATACACGGAGGTGTTTCAAGCATGAAAAGCCACCTGATAACAGTTGAAACTTCAAGAATAAATAGTAGATTGAACTGTGAAATTTAGCCAAGATAAGAATTAAAACATATGCCATGCACTTTCCTAGGAGGTAGGTTTAATGTTTTACTTAATAGTCTCTGTCATTCACTCGTTACCTCCGCCAAGGAGGTTATGTTTTCGTCGTGTTTGTTTATCTGTGGCCAAGATAACTAAAAAATTTATAAACCGATTTGGACGAAATTTACAGAGATTGCTAGGTATGTTAGGAGAAGCAGATGATTAACTTTTGGTGAAGATATGTCCATCAGTTTGTTTGTGTACTTCATTTTTCTCAATGCCATACCTCAAAAAGGTATCGATGAATTTTTATGAAATTAACATGAGTTGTTAGGTATATAACAAAGAGTGAATGACCAAATTTTGGTAATGATCCGTTCGTTCGTTTGTCACTGTTTTTAATCTTATGCTTGTTAGCACACAAACTCAAAAAGTAATGAATGGATCTGTATGAAATTTATAGGGGTTGTTATGTTAAAAGACATGCATGATCAAATTTTGGTGCTAATCGGTTTGTTCGTTTGTTACAAACTGAGCACAAACAGTATTGCAAACAATCGTCATATTGAGTTTTTCAAGAGTTGCCTAGAAGTTCTTTTAATGTATTCGACAATAATGATAGTTTTCCGTGGTTACTAATCTAAAACCTCAAATATGTTTCTTTGTTATAGTTCCAGAGCAAATTTGAGTTTTTTTATACCTTTGCCTCGCTTGGCGGAGGTATGCGCTCACAGAATGCTCTAGTTCTCCATGCGTCAGTTTGAGTGTTACGTCGTTCCAAAATTGTTGAGCGTTCTATTCAACAATATTAATGCTGTTCGTCTTTCAGTATTTGCTTGACTCAGTTTGAGTGTTCGGCGAGCAGCATCTCAACTACTGTATACTGTTATTCAGATACCAGTCAGAGTAAGAGTTGCTTTTGTTGTCTGGGGTGCATAAACATGACACATGACTATTTCTGTGCTTTCTTTAAAGGGAAATGTAGATAACAAATATTGTCAACAATGCCATTTTTATGCTAAAAACGATCACGAATAAGACAATATGGAGTACCTTCTGTTGAAACGAATGTATTGGGTGTTAATAATTATGTAGCATCTAAAGCTTCCTTAATAATTTTTGCCTAAATTACGCTTACAGGTGTGTTTGTGTTTCTCACTATTGCAAATACATTAGCGTTTGTGCGAAGAATTTTTTCATCATTTAAAAGCCAAATTAAAAAAAAATGGGCTGTTTACCCGAAATAGCTCTTTGTCGTTTGTACCTCACGTTCGGATGTCGAGTGTACGAGTAAGTCATGTGTTACTTAGAGCTAAGCTATACAACACAGTATCAAATCAATATGTAAGCTCTTCGTATAAATCTTCGTTGGCCCCTCGTTCCAAGGATCATTGCCTTTTGCGCTTTTACGGTTAGAAAAAAGACAGCTGATGGTAATTTTTTTCGTGGACTAGAAGGCTGAACTACCTTATATGCTAGCTGTAACCAAAGTAACAAGTTGTGATTTCCAACTTCCAGAAGCCCGCTGCACAACTCATAGAAGGGGATCGTTTCCCCGTACCTACTCTTTTTATTACGTTGCCGTGGGCGCGGCTTTCCACTGTAAAAAAATTCCTTATGTTTTGCGAAAAAATCACAGGCAGCATTATTGTCACGGAAATAAAGTAAGATTAACCGAATTCTAAAATTTTTCCGTAAATCGTTTCCGTAAAATTTTTCCGTAAATCCGTAAATTTTCTTGATTTTTCTGTAAAATTCGCGGATTTTTTTTACAGTGGGGCTTGTCTAGTGTTAATTAAGTTTTCTGTAAAATTAATCAAAATTTCACTCGCAGCTGCAATATCTCCACCACCACCACCATAAAAGTCGAATAGACAGATTAAATTATATCTCTTGTTTCTCAGTTTACTTAAATTCACATGGTATCAATTTTCAATCAATATTTGAACGTGTAATCGCGGTCGATGAGAAGGGCTTCAAATTATAGGACGGCTAATTGAAAAGCTATCATAGCGGTTGCGTTCTAATCTCCTCATAGCCGCATCCATTTGAATGTAGAGCAATACAATACGATCCATGTGCTAGTGCAGTGGTACAGATGAACTTTAGCATCCCTCCTAATTTTTTGCTTGGNCATTTAGCTTCATGCCCCACCTAGAACACCAAGAATCAATCATTTCCAAATCATGCTGAATAGATTCTGAAACCTCTAATCTATCACTAGGCTTATCGCAAACAGCCAGCAATGTCTCCACCACCACCATAAAAGTCGAATACACAGATTAAATTATATCTCTTGTTTCTCAGTTTACTTAAATTCACACGGTATCAATTTCTAGTCAATATTCGAACGTGCAATCGCGGTCGATGAGAAGGGCTTCAAATTATAGGACGGCTAATTGAAAAGCTATCTTAGCGGTTGCGTTCTAATCTCCTCATAGCCGCATCCATTTGAATGTAGAGCAATACAATACGATCCATGTGCTAGTGCAGTGGTACAGATGAACTTTAGCATCCCTCCTAATTTTTTGCTTGGATCTGAGTCAGAAAGTGAAGCAAGCGTAGATCGTCCCACCGCGTAGAGAATGTTACAAAATAAGAGGTACCTGCCACATTAATAGAAGAGAGAAGTAGCCAAAATCAACCCAAAGCGAGCAGAAAACAGTTACAAGTTCCCTAATTTTCAAGATACTGATATTTACATCCTTCAAAGAGCTGTCAATTTCTTTGCATGGTCGGTCATTATAGTTTGTTGGCGAAATTGAGCTCTCTCGGGGGCACGGTAGTCAGCAATAATAATTATTTACGAAACTCTGGTATAGACACTGGGCTGAGTCGCATAGCATGGCCACATAGGTATAGCTGCAAGAAATTACATATTGTCAGTTCATTTGACAAAATTAATAACATTATATAAGCTTCGCACGGACAGAGGAAATCGACATTTTGCGCACTGTGACGTGTCAAAAATTTGTGAATAATCATACTTCTATAGTACTACATATACTTTCTGCTAGCACTGAACAGCGCACAAATAAAATGAAACGCGAATATTTTGGTTGTATTTCCCTAGTGTCAAACTGTAAATCGTTCAATTTGAAACGCCCTGTATGCCATGCCAAATGGCTTCATTTACTGTAGCTGTGTCTTTCCCAAAAGTCATTTTCAGACCATTTATAGTGCCTGTGAATTTTTGTACAGTCTAAGCTCTTTTGTACTTAGATTGTTTCTCATATCAGCCAAACGAGTCCAAGTGTGATCTGTATGAAGGCTGACTAGATACAAATGTATATGATATAGCATGACATTTATTAGCCAAACATTAACTGTGGCCCTTGTTGAGAATGTCTGATAACATTTTCTACCCTTAGTTTATCCCAAATCTGATTACCTTCGTCAAGGAAGTTTGGTTTTTGTCGAGTTTGGGGTTTGCCCGACTGTCTATTTGTCTATCTGTTTGTCTGTATCAAGATAGCTCAAAAATTTTGGGACGGGTTTTTAAGAAATTTTTTAGGGTTTGTAAGTCATGCTAGGAGTAACAGATAATTACCTTTTAATGAAGATTCGCTCCACGACTTGTTTATTTACCTCTTTTTTTGTCTGTACTATAATTCAAAAAGTTATGGACAAGTTTTTACTTGAAATCCGCATGCATTTTTTGGTAGGATATGTTGCGAAAAGCAAACAACCACATTCTTGAGATGAACTGTCCACCCGTTCGTTTACTGGTCTTTATATTCGATTTTATGTTTTTCAGCAGCATAACTCAAAAAATTATCAGCGGTTCGCATTGTAATTGACAGGAATTGATGAAAATGTTATAAGACGTAAATAACTACACCTTGGTGAAGATCGGTGCGCCCATTTCTCTATTTGGCCATAATTATGTTTGTCCTTGTGCTAGTCAGAACATATCTGAAAAAGTCACAGACGGATCGTCAGGAATATTACTGAAACTTTTATTGCTGTCAAGAGGCGCAAAAGACCTAGTTTTTATGATGATTAAAAGGAAATATTAGTAGATAGGTTGTGTAGGGAACCTCATTTTAAGCTTGACTTTAAGAAGAATGAAAGTGTGATGACCAAAGATCTGTAAACCGAAGAAACTGCATGTTGTAGCCCAGTTACCCGTGGCGACTAACGAGATGGAAATAAGTATGAGGCACCCCCTAAACAGGCTAATAGCTTCTCAATTATGTCACATTTTTCCATGAAAATTCGATTGTTGATTCTACATTGCATGAAAACTACTGTATGTAAACAGGTTCCGGATAAATTTCCAGAAAAAATTATAACCGAAAGTACATTTTTAAGGGTGAAAATAAGTATAAGACACTTCTGAAAAGTTGGTCTATCCGTTCTACTTCACACTGCCAAAGAAAGAATAAGTTCACATTCAGTTCGTAAACAACCCTTGTTGCCGTCACAATTCACCAATATGATGAAGTGGTAAACACAACGTCTGCAGAACGCCACGAAATTTCGCCTTCCTCACATCGATAAAGGTGAAATTTATGCTTACAGCCAGGATGGAAAATCCCTTAGCTTCATTACTAAAATAAATATTCAGGTCCCGCACTATTGTGAGTAACGTTCTGAAGGACCCTCAATCAGATTTAACTAAAAAACGGCCAGCCTGTCTACTAAAAATTGCTAATGGTGTAAGACGTCGACTTTTTCGGGAGGCATCTAGGGGTCAGTCCTTCTCAAAAGAACTTACCCAATCTAAAAGGTCATCGATTACTTCAAAACGTGTTTGTCAACTGTTGCACGACGCCCCAAATTTCCTGTATCGAAACAGAAAAACGATTCCTGCCTTTACTGCTCAGCACAAGAGGTAGCGTGTTTTATAGGTGAAGGCAAAGTTACATGGACGGAGGAGAATTGGAACAATGCGATTTTTGTCGACGAAAAAAATTTAATTTGGACTGGTCTGACGGATTTCAGTGCTACTTGCATGACTTGAGGAAAGAAAAACTACTTTTTTTCAAAAAGACCATTTGTAGGAGGATCATTGGTTCTGCAATGACCTGGAAAGCCTTTTCTGCCTCAAGAAAAACCAAGTTAGTTTGATGAAGGTAGACTGAACTATGCTAGATTTATTAATGTGTTAAAAGAAAGTCTGGTTTCATTTGTGCATGATGGATTTGACAATAATGTAACTTCTCAGCTGGACAATGCAGCCATCCACACATCAAAGCTAATAAGAGACTGGTTTGAAATGAAAAACATCCAAGTTTTGAACTGGCCTGCCCAGTCTCCGGATTTGAACCTAAAAGAAAATCTATGAGGAATTTGTCAAGGCGAGTTTACCATAATGGACTTCAATTTACAGATAAAAAATCCTTCAAATTTTGCATCATAGAATATTGGAATGAAATTCCCATTGAAACTCTCAAAAATCTCGTTGGTTCAATGTAGAACAGAAGTGTTGCAGCACTGCATCTAAAGGGAATACCACCAAATACGAAATGTTGGACAATTTTCATATAAATACAAATATTCAAAAGTGTTTTATACTTATTTTTATCCCTATAACAGTACTTTTGGAAGTAACTTTTTCTCTAGAATTCCTCTATCATGAAACTGGTTATATTCACTGATTCTCATGCCATATATATGTATGTAGAAGCAAAACTCTAATTTTTATGGGAAGATGTGGCAATATTAAAAAGATATTGGCAGTTTTACGGACTGTTTTACACTTATTTCTACCACTTTATTCAAGTTACTAGAGTTCCCTTGCTGTCATAAACGGCTACGAAAAATTTCTGGTGACTCGTTTTCATTGATGATAATTTTCTTATTGACTTGGTTGTAAAGGACGCAGTGCTACAGCCAACTTGAATTATGAAACCTAGCTGATAAGCATGCTGTACTAAAGAACGCCAAGCTCTCTTTTAGTGATACGCTGCAAAACAATGTTTTTGTTTTCTTGACCTGTAGTCGTTATAACTTTCAATAAAAACTGAACTGAGTGCCCAGAATACACGCTGGTGTCATATCACTCAGAAGGTTTTGCCTCAAGTGAAAAGTTTTTTTTTTTTTTTTGAAAGAAGAACCCAAATTGGAGAAAAATATTTACTGCCAAGAAATCCTCGTGTTCTTTACCCGCCTCCTGAACGCTGAAGAATGTCTTATCAATTGCTTCTTTAAATATGTAGCCAATAGAGCTTCAGCTTAAACTCAAGATAGCTGAAGTTTGGAAGGAGGAAAACTCAGAAGAGAGTATAAATCACGATGCAAGAGATTGCTTAGAGAAGTTTTATGTACGGAATCTGCATTGAGTGTACTTCAACGTTGGCAAAGAAAGAACTGCATTCAGATATACGTTTGGCATCATCGGCAACCTGGCCGTTTTTCTGCCCATCGATTCTCAATAAACCTTAACAGGATGGCCACAACCTCCAACCTGGGTTAATTTCCGAATATCTGTTATGTTAAGGCGAGACAGAAGATAAATAAATAAATTGACAAAAAATAGATAAGTACACATCGTTCTTTATTCTATGGTAGACAATTGCAAGTTTGACAGAATCGTTTCCATACAGTAATAGCTAGAGATGCACACATTGGAATAATATTTTACACATTTTAGCGTTATTGAGGTACAATTCATACTCACGCGGCGACAAAGAAATCCCACAAGTCCGCTACAGTTGTCGCCGTATCCAATGCCAAAGGCCATGCCTTCGTAGGCGTAAGTTTTATACCTTAAAAAGAAAAAGAATACGTATACAATTTTTATTCGACTGCTAAAAAATGAAAAAAATATTCTATCAATATAAGAGTGGCTTGCATCAAGCTCTCTGGACCTTCTCCAAATACGTTCGAAATATGAAAGTAAATAATATTCAGCAATCAATGAAATATTTATACTCACGTGAAATTCAATTTCGATGCGACAAGTTCAAGAGTGTCAGGCTCGTATCCACACAGCTGAGGTCCTTTTCTGCCCACCTGTTGCCTAAAAGCAAATATGTATGGACTCTCAATGTGACACTAACGTACTTTGATGAATTTTAAACATGCGATTAAAAGGCCTTTCTTGCAAATTCTGCCCCTTTTCTACAATGCAAATACAGGAGACTGCACGGAAGAAATAATACCAAAGCCTGTTAATACCAACGCAAACAAATTATGGAGTTACCGCCTTTCATCGAACTCTCAGAGTAGCAGTGGTACAGTGCGTTGCACAAAGAGGTGGGTTTAAGGCCTTGAAATCATTCGTAGACCCTTGGCCTGAGCGGTGAATCTGATGCTTGAGATTCATGCTGCCAGTTTTTTGGTTTTCAAAGGCCGCTATAAGTGCTCTCGCCTAACAATAGTGTTCTATTATTACGAGTAATAGTTTAAGACAATCTGCCATCGAATGCAGTTATGTACAGCTCAGACACCCAACGAGAACTGCAGCACAACCAAATGCCTGTCGATCTCCCAGTTACAGTGCGTAGTCAAGGTGATTCTGCCCCTCTCTCTACAGCTTCAATTAGCTCATCGAGACTAGATAAGATTATTTTGTTTTAATTTTGTAGGTCATCGTCATGTTCCTCGTATGCCTGCCTACACGAGTCCAGCTTATTTCTAGCTGGACGATCTGGAAGTGCATAATTTGCTAGCATTCTTTTCCTAAAAAAACTAATGCACGCTACAGAACGGCTAGTGAAAGTTATAAGAATAATGTTGCGTTCATCCGAACTAACAAGATGAATTACTTACGCCACGGTCGAAAAGTTCTTGAGCCACTGCAGACGCTAGTCTATTGTCATACACTACTTAGCTTTTGCATGTGCTGTTGCATCCTGTGAAACAGCAAAAATGTGCAATTACTTTTGAGCCGATATTCATTCAAACTTTAAACAGAACAAAAAAAATTCCCGTGGGATGCTTGCTCAGCAAACTCCCCAGTCGGAAATAATGGTTGTGATTATAGTAGAACTATGATTATGGTCAAGATCTTTGGTTGTTTATTATCGAAATATGCTCCATATTCAACCTCTATGGGGTGCATTATAGTAGAGATATGTCACAACCTTAGACTATATTACTAACTATAATTCCCAACAATATATATACAATTACAACCATTAAGGCTTTAGCTGCAGAACCATGATCTACCCTAGTGAACCGTAGGAAACACCATTCACGACCAAAATCGACTGTGTTAAGCGAATGATGCAACTATATTATACCAAGATAAATAATTTTCCGGCTGTTCACATATTATGCATTGGATGCCTGTTTTGTTTGCTGATGATTAGTTTCCTATAAAAAGCGTGATTTATTCATACGTGCGTGTTAGGCCTGCAACTCAGAATGGTCATAAGCTATAAGCTTCAGAACTACGTTGAAGCAGGAGCTTGAACCAATCTGTGTAGTTAGCGCACGTTTATATGTAACTCCTTTAACTCTATGCCTCTATAGAGCTATACTACACAGCTTAGAGGAAGTCCCAAATCGATTCATGAGTTTTGGCCGTGCCTATTGCCAGGGTTCGTAAAGCTAAATATGGGATGAAACTTGACACCCTTTTACATATAGCTAATGGGAATAATTTTTTTATAAAACTTTACGGATATAAGCTGAATGAACATAAAAATAGATGGCAATGTTTGATCAAAGATTGCAATACTATTTCACAAGGGATACAAGAAACAAATTAATTTGATGCGTAACTACGCTAAAGTGGCTATGCACAAAAATAATTGAAAAACAATAAATAAAAATAACATCAAGGCGGTTAACGTCCATACATACCATGCATTTTTTTTTTTGTACATCATTGACAGGTAAGAAAACAACCGAAAATGTGCACGATTTTTGAGCAATAATATGGATTTTTAGATATTTTGCATTCACATTTATAGTCATACAATATTATTTTCGTCGATTATGGTGAGAATTTTATTAATATAATCCATGGCAATCCATACATATTCTTCCCCAAATTATGGGAGGAATTCCCCTCATATCGTACGTAGGAAAATCCGTTGATACCTACCATAGTTATGCTTCAGCATATGCTCTACCGTAAATAGTCTTCAAACATCCATGTACTACCATCTACCATATATAGTCTTCAAACATTCATGTATTACCGTCGACCTTCGTTTCCCGAACATCCTTAAGCAACCAATATTGCCTCCACTGATATCGAACTAAAATACCAAATTCAACTTTATATTACAGTCGAAGTATTTACCATATTGTTTTATCCTCCATAATCGACCTTAATCTCTCATACACCATTATGTTTTACTATAATTACAACCACTTTTTCTGACTGGGTGGTTCAGAACTGATATTTGCGCAATTATTTATTGCTTATTTATTGATTGCTTTAATATTTCAGCAATTATTTCAAAACTTTATTTGAATCAAAAAACACAAGCACACAAGCCAGAAGAGTACAGTCTGCAGTGGACTTCAGATATAACCGAATAGTAGTTATCACTTGAGCCTGGGAGTAAGCAGTTCGTAACGAGCACGCTATCTTTTCAGCAATTGTTACTTTTATTACCTACTTGAAACAGTAAGAATTTCGATATCTTGCAAGGAAATTTATTAAATTGCTTTCTGCAATCGTTTAACCAACTATATAAAATATTCTTACCTATAGTTGTTGCCACAAGGCTTCCCGAGCTGTTCTTCTGTGTAAAGTGGCTTAAACTGTAAAAGATAACAGATTTATTGAAAATCTAGAGCACTCTGAGAGCGCATACCTCCGCCAAGTGAGGCAACGGTAGCAAAAAATTCAAATTGGTTCTGAAACCATAATTGTCTTTGTATCAACTCCTAAATCTAATCATTAGTGCCAAAAATATAATTATTGTCGAACAAGTTGAAAGAACTTCTAGGCAAGTAACGAAAAACTCAATATCACAATTGTTTGCAATACTGTTTGTATTCAGTTTGTATGTAACGAACAAACCGATCTGCATCAAATTTTGATAATTAATGTGTTTTAACATTACTAAAAACCCCTATAAATTTCATGAAGATCCATTCATTATTTTTTGAGTTATTGTGCTAGCAAGCATAAAATTAAAAACAGTGACAAACGAAAGAACAAACAAACGGATCATTACCAAAATTTGGTCAGATACTCTTTGTTATATACCTAACAACTCATGTTAATTTCATTAAAATCCATTCGTAACTTTTTGAGTTATGGCATCGAGAAAAATGACGCAGACAAACAAACAAACGGACGGACATATCTTCACCAAAAGTTAATCATCTCTTCCTCCTAACATACCTAACAATCCCTGAAAATTTCATCCAAATCGGTTCATAACTTTTTGATTTATCTTGGTGACAGACGTACAAACAGCCAAACAGACAGACAGAGAGACAAACACGACGAAAACATAACATCCTTGGCGGAGGTAAAAATGATATACATCGCTACTGGAACTTTCGTGGATAAGGATCCGCTATTGGAAATTTTTCCAGGGTGGGAGTTAGTGGTAATATACATAGATCGTTTGGCTTGGTTACTGAGGGCACAACGCTGACACAGTTGGTAATCTACACACGCTCGATATTATTCGTTACCAGTGTTCCAGTGACATGCAGGACGTTGCCCTGGAAGTCCGAGGGTCCGTCATGGAAGTGTCTGTTGAGCGACAGCCCAGCGGCTGTCGACCAGCTGCCCACTGGCTGGAGAACGTGGCCCTCCGAGTCCCGGAACTTGTAGATGTG
>LQNS02276925.1:3113199-3132442 GCA_001587735.2 Parhyale hawaiensis | reverse complement strand
TGAAGCTGCCCTTGTTTAAGTGGACTCGTGGATTATATTTATAAGTTGCTCTGTCTAACTGGACCTGCGGAATTCCGTTGGCAGCAAACCACGAAGCAGGTTCCAAAAGATTTATTCTTAGAAATTTCGGGCTTATAAACAATTAAAAAGACCTGGCCTGTGGCCAAGAGATTAGTCACCAGCCGTATCACAGATATTCAGGTTCCCGAACTCAATAATGCTCGAATTTCCTTCTATCTATTAATGATGAAGAGCGTAACACAAAAGGTAAGTACGTACGTAGGTAGGTACGTAGGTAGGTACAAGCGTATTAATACATAGACTAGTGGCCCGTGCCGTCATTATAAATGAGGGCAAAAAATTAACATTTCACCAAAACCCCCGCCGTCTTTTGGGCTTCCCCATTTATCCCCTATCTAATACTGAAGAAAAAGATTCCAAGGTACCCAACTTTTTTTTCGCCTTTTGAAATCCGAATTTTCTGCTATCTTATTAGTTCTATTCTTCCCCTATCTAATGCTGGAGAAAAAGATTGCAAATTACCCAACTATTTTTTTCGCCGAAGAAAAAGATTGCAAGGTACCCCACTTTTTTTTTTTTTACATTTTGAAATCTGAATTTTCTCCTTCCTTACTCCCATAGAGCGTGACAGGAAAGATCTGAATAAATAAATAAATAAAAACACGTGAATTATTATACAGTACTGATAACCGTCGTATGTTTATATAGTTTACTTTTATACATATAATTATATAATTCGTGTCACGCTCTTAAAGAAACAGGAAGAAATTAGCTCCGGTGTTCTGGGTTTCATTTTATTTGTCTGTTTGTTAATATTCATTTATTTATATCCCGCTGCAACAAGACAGGCGAAAATTAGGCCAGGTTGAAGACTTTTGTCAACCTGTCAAGCTTCACTGAAAACTGATAGAAAATATTTCAGGTTGTAGATGTGGCACTTGTACAGTATATCTGATGATTCTGGTCTTTCACTGATTCAACCTTGAAGTTCACTGAATGCAGATACATGTAGAATCTCTAAGAAAGCTCTTGCATTGTGATTTGTACTCTCATCTGGGCTTTCCTTCATCCAAGCTTCAGCTGCCCTGTGTTCACGCTGATGCTCTTAATGGCTGCATAATCGTCGAAGCAAGTGACAAGCTATGCTTCAGCGGTCAGAAGGCGGGAAAAGAATATGAGGATTATTAGGCAGCAAATAGGTTTCACCAATTTGGCTTCGTCTTTCAACAAAACAACAATTCACTTTAGGACAAACTTCCGAGCTATATGGCAGCGACAGAATCCTGGATACAGAGCTCAGTATTTATTGGGAGACAATATCGACTACAGGGAAAAAAAAAATCCAGCTAGCACTGAGGGAAAACTTGGTGTTGTTCAGCCTAGCACGCTTATCTGTAAGGTTCATTTATTCAATATGGCAATTTCATTGCATCCTACTCAAAGAAGTTAATAAGAAAATTATGATCATAAATTAAATCATAAATTGTTAAAAAATTAAATTAGGATCATAAAATACGATCATAAATTGTTCACTGTCATTTTCGACGGCGCGGGCACTCAAGTATATAAATAAATAAACGAATGGATAAATAAATAAATAAACTACTAGATAAATATACAAAGGTCTTTATTATATTCTGTAGATCATAATTCTGCTCTTTCTTCTCCCACGTTCTTTCTTTAGTTCAGTCGTTGCAGCGTGCGTACAACCGTTACACTTTCACGATAAGATAGAAGAAAATTACGGTATTTTTGATGCAATCTCAGTGAGGAAGAACTGTAGCAAATATTTTAATTTTAAGCTACTGTTGCTCGCAGGTCACGGTTAGATTTTCTGTCAGACGTTGAACTTGTTTCAGACTTTTTATCACAGTGCTTGATATGCATGATACGGTCTGGGGTATGAATGAACAACAATGTCTTTGTTCTAGTGAATTTTCGCACGTTCCAGCTCCATGTAGCTCTCTTCCAGTTCTTCAAAATTCGTCGTACGTAATCATTGATGTTTCAAACGGTAGCAGCCTTTATCCTTTCCACGAACGTATCATTAAGCGAAACACTGCCAACTAAGTCGGAAATTTTCCTGCGAAAATACTAATGGAATATCTGGCTACGCTCAGCTTTCAATTACTAGCAGTCCAGTTACAAAGAAATTGGGAAATGAGACAGCTGTATCAATGAAAGTTAGCGGAAAGTATTGCAAGGCAAGAAATAGAAAGAACCCGCATAGTTTAACAGAAGCCATTTACTGGTAAATTGATCTGGTTTGTGCCTTACTATTTACTGCCGATTTAACGCAAGCAAAAACAATAAAGAATTACCAAGTTCTGAGCACGAATACCTCCGCCAAGCATTGCAACGGTAATGAAAAGTTTAATTTGGTCCTGAAACCATTATTGTTTTATGATAATTACTAAAATCAGGTCATTTGTGCATCATAACGGTAATGACAGTGCCTATAATTTCCTTGAAGATCCTTTGGTAACTTTTGAGTTAACTTCTAGCAAATACTTAAACATGAAATTAAACATAAATGCAAACTGATCACCAAAATTTAGTCATCGGGATCTTCTAAGATTTTGAATAAATCCAATGAATTTAACAAAGATCCGTACATAACTTTTCAAGTTATTTCCTGAAAGAAATAAAAAGAAACGTCGAGATCAATAGAGAAACGCTCAGACTAATCACATAAATTGGGCCAGCTGCTCTTCGTAGTATTCCGAAAAACTACTGGAAGTTTCATGAAGATTTGTTCATAAATGTTAGAGTCATGTTAGCATGAAAGTAAATAACAATAATGCAGACGGACAGATCTTCACCAAAAGATAATAATCTGTATCTCCTGACATGCCGAACATGTCCTGTAAATTTAATAAAAATTGTCCAAATCTTATTTCGTCAAATTGATAACAGATAGACAAATTAAAAAAAACCTCCTTGGCGAAGGTAACACGTAACTACCAAAGAATTTCAACAGCTCTCGCGATCGAATCATTCAAAATAATTATCAAAACGATAAGAGAAAACGCTAAGTAAGCGTAGTTTTGAGAAACGAGCAGTCATGAAAAGTGAGCTTCTACGATGGAAAAAGAATTTGAATAGAAGATACGTTAATGTGTTAGGTTAGTTGACAAGCATTGGGTTAAATGAAGAACTTACGGTTAGATGAAGAACGTAAAGTTGGCAGAGGAACATTGAGTTAAACCGTGTTGTGTTAGATTGGGGTGTGAGCTGTGAGTATTAGATTAGATGAGGAGCGTTGGTTCGACGAGAAACACGAGGATGAAGGAGGAATGTTAGGTTAGGTGATAAGTGTTAGGTCAAATGAGGAGTGTTATAATGGATGATGAGCGTTAGAGTAAATGAAATATATTAGCTTACCTACATGAGGAGTGTTATATCAGCTGAGAAGGCTGTGTGAGGAACGTTATTTTCGATGAGGGGCGTGTGTTTAAATAGAACAGCGTTAGATGACAAGTGATTTGTTATATGAGTTGAGCTGGGTTGGATGAGGCCTAAGGTCGGATGAAAAGCAATAGATCGATTGAAAAGCGTTAGAGTGAATGAAGAGCGTTATGTTCATTGATGAGAGTTAGTTTGGATGAGAAGCGTTCGGTCGATTGAAGAGCACTTGGTTGGAAGAGGAGAGTTAACTTTAACAGCTTAAATGGGGAGCGTTAGATTGGCTGAGGAGTGATAGCTTAATCGAGGAGCGTTATGTCTGATAAGGAGCGTTAGGTTAGATATAAGCATTGAGTTGGACGAGGTGCAGTAAGCTAGATAGAGCAATGTTAGATGGTGAGTGCTGAGATAAACGAGGTGCGTTGAGTTAGGTATGGCTAGCTTAGATGAGGAGTAGTGTTATGTTAAATGAGGAGCTTCTTAGTTTAGACGATGAGCGTTAGGTTATGTAAGGAGCACCAAGTTGGATGAGGGGCGTTAGGTTAGAGCAGTGTCAGATGACGAGTGCTGAGTTAGATGAGGTGCGTTAGGTTAGATGAGGTGCGTTGGGCTAGATGAAGTGCGGTGCGTTAGATGAGTGGCGTTATTTTAGATGAGGTGAGTTAAGATTGATATGGTGAGAAATTTTAGCTGTGGTGCGTTATGTTAGATGAGGTGCTGCACAAATTTGTTTGATTTGATTTGATTAATGGAATAGTTAGGTAGAAGAATGTGCGGTAGGTTAAGTGACAACCATAACGTTAGATGAAATTCGTTCGGTAGATGTGGGGGATAGGCGGTACAACATGTTTTAAGACTCATATGGAGAATGGGATGTATGACTGTCGTTAGCTAAGACGCTATGCATTAGAGTAGACAGACGTTGTTGAGTTAGACAGGATTCGTAAGAGTTAAGTGACTGCCGTTAACTAAGATTGTATGGGCTCCGGTAGATGAGCTGCATTAGGCATTTAGGCTAAAAGTAATTCAAGTTGTAATAGCGTGGCATAGGTCTGGTAAATTTTAAAAAGAAAGGACTTACATCAATCGTGGAATTCCATGGGTGCCGCTAATCATTATTATCCCTTATACAGAATCGCGGAAATTTCTGACAATTATCAAGTCACTAGTCTCCTGATTTTTGTAGAACGTATACATACTATGTGATTTGAGTATTATATCTTCTGCATAAAATCACCTCGATTGCTTCTTCAAGTGAGGTCACAGTGTTTTCATCGGGATTCGAAATGAGTTCAGTGGTGAAGTCTGTTGACCAATCTTCATTCAGATTCTGCAAAGGAACGTTTTGCGAAGAATGCAAAGAAATAATTTTTTTCTGGCGCATACACATCATTGTATTTTTGTGTGGCACTTTATTCCTGAAAAGAAAAGCGCAGGTAATACACCAACGACTATATTGTGGAATATTTTTTTGATCCATTTTATATTGAACAGCACAATTCCCAGGGAGCAATCATATACTATATTATTATTATTTTAACGTTGGAATGTCATTTTCGTGTTATATATTATTTCTGGTTTGTTATTACCATGTTATTTTGAGATTACAACGTAATATTTCTTTGCTGTGTTTATATCTTATACCATGATAATATTAGAATTATGTTATTCATCAATATTATCTCGTAACATTAATTTATTGCTTAAAAAATGTTAATTTATAGTTATTCCAAATATTAAAATGATGTTTATACTATGAAGTAAAATATACTTCTTCAACATTTAGAAAATAAAAAAGAAATGTTAAAATGACATTTCAGACTTGGTTTTAACTTGGTTGAGTCACAGCTTGAATTTGTATTTCATACTTATATTTATTTTCTAATGTTGTCCACTATGTACGAGAGATAAATGTTTGAATGTGTAATTTTAACTAGTATCACTTGAAGTTTACATCTTTATATGTGCAAACCTACTGTAATGTATAGCATAAGTAAATATCTTGAATCTGATCATCCGTTGTTTGATGTGTAAGACGGGGTCCAATCTGATTCTACAAATACGGTCCGAGGTGAAACTGGCATATAACTTTGTTTATGTTTAAGCCTCTCTTGGCACGTTTTTTCTCGAAGAACAGGTTACGCCTGAATGGGTAACTTGTCCTAGGATCTCTCCTCTGAAGCCGTAGCGGAACCACATGGCGACGGCTGTACCCTCGTTCTTTCCAGTGTTTGCCATATGGTCTGGCGCGCAATATTTTAATGTTGGCATAATAATGATGAAAATCATGGACATCATAACATTAAAATAATATAATTGAAGTGCTATGAAACAATCTTTCAATATTATTGTAATATTACAGAATAGCTATAATTTGACAGTCATTTGAAGAAAACATTTCATTAATACTAAAATAATATTGGAAACATTGTTTAAATATTAGGTTCTTATTTCATCGTAACATCTAACATTATGCAACAATGTTATTTTAATCGTGCCGAATAATGTTATCCTAAGATTGAAATAATCGTGTAATAAATACAATTATCTCAACATTGGAGATAATATTCTTTAATGTTACAACATAACATTATTCTAATATCACCATAACAATATTTGCTACCTGTGTTCGTAGTTAGTTGTTGGTTTAGAAAGGTAGCAATAGTGCTGGGTGACAGTGTAACAGAAAATCAATCGACAACCATGCGTATTTGGGCACTACTGTAACTGTTTCATTTCACAGAAAACCAAATTGAGAATTTAGATTTCATGGATGTTTGTTTTCCCACTGGAATAGCTTAATATTATCACAATGGTTTTCTAAAGTAAACCTTCTCACTTATCTGTTCTCATGACCCAAATGTGCGAATGGTATTTGCAGCTCGTACAGCTCGATGGGAACGCTGGACAATTATTTAATAACGCGTAACGTTTAAAATACAACCATCAATCGCGATGAGGGGGGGGGGGGCAAATTCAAGGGCGACATTTTTTTATGACCAGCTTACTCTTTAATTTTGTAATTTTTCAGATCTAGGTCCACCCACCTAGCTGATTCCCTGCAAAAAATTATGAACATTGCTCAACTCCTACACCCTCTTTCTGGGTTTCCAAATAAACATATACAGAAATATATATATATATATATATGTAGTAGATTAATCAAAAACAAAGGTTGCGTCAGCAATGAATTCCTTACAAAAAATATGAAGTGCAGCTCATTAAAAAAAAAAGAACACTGATTGGGTGTCTTCTTGAGAATAGTTTTGGGGGTTTCCTTTTCGTTAAAAGTTTCTGGGAGTTTGTACAGTGAATTAATTTAATGCTTTAATGTTGAAAACATGTGCGTCTCCCGCAGTAGGTCACGCATAGCACCGTCAAGATTACGGTTCACAAGTGCGAAAAATATTTGAGAGATTTCGCAGAACGCAGCAAAAATCTCGCAGCAGCGTCCACACTGTCGCACGGTGCATTGTAGCGACGCTTGACAATTATTTATTAAGCACAAATGTTCAGTAGCGCTTCGTTGCTAACGCTCTTTGATCCATACTAGCCGCACTTCTGCCACTCTTCAAAACTTATTTTACTTTTAGTATCAACTCAATTAGTCTATGCATAAGCAATCATTGTAAATGTAGATACTACTTCGTTGCGTTCTCTCTCAATACGCTTACTGCCAACTGAGCCTGGGCTGAGGTTTTCATTTTTTCTTTCCCAAGAGGTAGAGTTTTAAGGGAATAGAGACACATTCAAATGACAGGCTTGGAGGGTAACTCCAAAATGGTTATCAAGTAAATAAATTTTTTAGTTGGGGTTACTAGATAACTTTTTTCTCCACACGCAGTGCAGAGTGGTCGAACATTTTATTGTGTCTCTTAAACACAATGTGTCTACAAAATGTAGATAAAATGTTTATTGTCCATTCAGTTTTCTTCTTAAATGTCACATTGCAGTAAAGTTTCATATTTCTCGTCAAATTTGCAGCGACGTAGAACTATGAAAAACTTGAGAGTTTAAAAATGTCTAGAAAGGAGCAAGCAATCCTTGTCGAATTTATTTCGTTTTACGTGAGAAAAAACAAAATACTCCAGGGTGAACCTGCTTTGTTCGCAGCAAGTTGGACGGTCGCAAAAACGCCCAAACCTACGATCTGGCGACCAAAATTCGCAGCGATCGGCGAAAACGCCACATTGTGAACAGATTTTACCGGTAGTCTGGAAGGGGCTTAAAAAACACATTTATCTTTTTCAAAAGAAAATATTTAAACCAGTCATATATAAAACCAAACCTATAGTTTTGCTCAACGCGTTTCTCTGATATAGATCGTCAGGAGCTACACTTTTGAATGTTCAATGCATGGGAACAATACCTCGTACCGCTTTCATGCATTGAACATTCGAAAGTATATGAAAATATTATCACCTCCCACTTCGTTCGTGGGTGGTAAATATTATGTGGATTTTAGTCCCAACCCAAACAATTTTTGGGCTCAGAACAGAAGCTACCGGCTTTTGCAAAAGTTCCGGTTCACTTCATGTTTTATATATATACATATATATAGTCAGTTTTAAATAGTAAATGCAATTATCCATGACAGAAACTTAAAATTTATCCTTTTAGGCAATATTCAATGGCAATAAATTGTGGTGAGGTGCATGTGTGCCTCAATAGACATCTGCTCTCCTTCACGCGGGGCCACAACGAGCTCGACGTCACCTTGCGGCTAAAGGTCAGATGGATGACCGTCCACGAGTCGTAGAAAGATAGTGGAAAGAGACTAACCTCATTTAGGTTAGCTGCGTCTCTACAACCGAACAACTCTCCTCCATAATGCCTGGGTCTCAATGAGACCTCTCGATGCCTGACTTGCCACGGCCCGCGTGGAGGAGAGTAGACCTTTGTACTATTTGCTTCCATTGAGTCACACATGCACCTCACCACTAGTTAGCGCTAGTGACAATTACCCAAAAAGGATAAATTTTGAAAGGAAATCAAACCAAGACAAAAACTAAATATAAAGTCGATTGTTCGCAAAATGTAACGTTTCGGAATAGTGAGTCCCATCCAAGAAAAAAAATCAAACTACTCCTAGGAAGTAAAAATGTTTTTCTTTATTACTAAAGTTAAGCGAGCATGTGTGTTGTCAGGGGGAGTCTAATAAGCGATTGAACCAAGGTGGGTGGAGGGCCCGGACGTCAGCTCCTGTACAGTCAGCGGGTGTGAGCTAAGTGGAGAGCGTGTGCAGTGATACAGCCGAGGACATAAGGTTGAGGTTGGGCCTAGTTCTGTGTATGTAGAGGAAGTCTAACGTTGTGAGTTCGATTGGATTAGAGTAGTCTAAGATGGAAAAGTCATTCATGCAGATGGGATGGTTGTTTTGTTCAGCATTTAAGCGGGAGGCTGAATGTGAGGAGTTTGCAAGTGGCAAATCGGTTCGGCTAGACACGCCTAAATGTTGGTTAGTACGGGCTTTGAAATGTTCTCCAGTGCTACCGATGTAAGAGGCGCTGCAAGCCCGGCAGTTGTAACGGTAGATAACACTCTACAAAAGTGGTGTGGGAGGTTTGTCTTCAAATTTAAAAAAAGACCCTATAGCAAACGTTTTTTGTATGAAAATTTGAACTTTATACGTGGGTAGGCTTCAGCAAGAATTACTTTTCCATCATAAACTACTCTAATCCAATCGAACTCACAACGTTAGAGTCCATCTACATACACAGAACTAAACCCAACATTAACCTTATGACCTCGGCTGTACCGGTGCACACGCTCCTCACTTAGCCCACACCATCGACTGTACAGGAGCTGAAGTCCGGGCCCTCCACCCACCTTGGTTCATTCGCTTACTAGACTCCCCCTTGACAACGCACATGCTCGCTTAACTTTAATAATAAAGAAAACTCTTTTTACCTCCTAGGTGTAGCTTGAAATTTTATTTTTTCTGAAGATGGGGCACACTATCCCGACACGTTAAATTTTACTAACAGCCTACTTTATATTTAGTATTTGGATAAATTTATAAATTTTAGGTTTGTATAACGGAAAATTACATTTACTATTTAAAGCTGACTACAAACATGTAAATTGAAGTGTAACAGGACTTTTGTAAAACCCGGTAAATAGGGGTTTTAGCTTCAGCGGCGACCCTGATATTTGGTAGGGAACCATCTCTCCCTCGGTCTGCTCATTAAGCTTTTAGTTTTAATCAGGTAACATTACCAAACAAGCAGCTCTATGACTTTGTATGGAAGCTTCAGTTGTGCTATTTTCACTTCTTAAGCTAGCGGGTCCATATAAAAAGATTATTCTAATCGGTATCCAATCTGTAAAGTTACTCTAGCGATTTTATCGGCCTTTGTACGTCGCGCAATTTCCATTTCTTTTTTCTCGGAAACATTTTTTTTCTTCTGTACCATAAAGTACGCAACACTCCTAACCATATCCAGTTCGAACGTATTATCTGAAAAATTTTCGGGTTATTATGGCAGCCAACTTCGAGGTCTTCGGACAATAAACGAGGTCAATAAATTTTTATTACCATTAAATACATGAGACTGGTATATTGTCGACGACCTTGGAATTTAGTTACAAAATTCTGAATACATGAGTCTCTGCATTTGTCTAAATTATGCCATAATAATGTTCTGCTCTACTGATATATGAAAATCGAAAAGTAAGGCGCTATATCGATGGCAAAAAAAAATGCGCAATCAGAAAATGATTACTAGGACATCAGAGAGTACCTTACTGCAGGACACGTTCTTTGAAAACTTTGGTTGAGTGCTCTACATTTTGTGTAGCATTTATCACACACAGTGGAAAAGCAATAACGAAATAATTACTGTGGAATTTCAGGGGCCCTGTCATATTGCGAATACAAAAAAAAAGAGAGATCAGTGAAGAAAAGGTATTCATCACCCGTTGAATGCTAAAGTATTAAAAGATTGAGATTCGAAATAAATGAAGGTGTGGTTAAGCCCCAGCGATCTATGACATGAAAATCCCACTGACGTAACAAGCAGAATAAATGAATAAAATCTCATCGTAGCTTTGGTGCTACGGATGCGATGAATCTCGGTTTGTGGTTTGTACTAAATGCACGTAATGACGAAACGTAGCAATTTTTCATCAGTTTTGTCGGACAATAATATCAATACAGAAGCATGACTGCTTTGCCGGCGAACCCTAGCAGGACCCACTACAATGAGAGAGCGAAGTACTATTCTACGTAGGGGATACAATTATACTGGAAAGTACTACTGTACAATGAAGTTAAAGATAATTATTATTAGAACTCTACAGTATAGAAGCTGGCAAGCGAGAAATTTTAATTTTGATTCTCAGGAACCATACTTTGATCTCTTAACAAGACAATGCTAGTTAAATGAAGTTAATAAACAGTGTAGTGTAAACAGTGCTGCACTATCCAAAACTTAAATTTTGAATTTCAACGAGTAATAACTATGAGTCTGCAAGCATGTTAACATGTTCGAACCAAACGTTTCATCTTTGTTTTATTGCGTTTAATGCCTATTAAAGGATTGGCATTGGATTAGACGAGGTACGTAAGGTTAGATTGGGTGCGGGTGATGGATGGTAGATCAAACAATATGTGTTAAATTAAACTTGGATGGATTATAATAACCTAACCCAGAGCTTGTTGTAATTGAAACAAAAGATAGGGAATAATTGTGAAACTGCTACAGGTTTTATTTTTTTCTAATCTTATACTGCCGAGTGTTTACTGAATAAAATGAAACAGTAAAAGAAAACTAAAAACGTAAGCTTTCCATG
Organism: Parhyale hawaiensis; assembly: GCA_001587735.2. Taxonomy (NCBI): domain Eukaryota; kingdom Metazoa; phylum Arthropoda; class Malacostraca; order Amphipoda; family Hyalidae; genus Parhyale; species Parhyale hawaiensis. The sequence continues at coordinate 3,121,222 of LQNS02276925.1, read as the reverse complement.
AACGTTTGTCTCGTGTTACTGCTATCAGTTCTAAAAAATATACATAAGTAAAACATTCAACTTCAGCCGTTCGATGTGCATATGCATGATGCGCCCATCCTGGTCTTGCAACAGCTTTTGAGGTAACGACCCAGCGGTTGCCACAGTAGTCTAAGTACAATATTTCAAATAGAATCGATTCACGAGAGATTAGGTTAAAATTATCTGACCAATGATTTTCAGATCGCGTGGGTACGAAGTCCAACACTTCGCCTTGTTCTGTCTCGTGCATCTAGGTGTCACAACTTACCCTCAGTAGAGTATGCAGAACATTTCCCCTAAAAGACAAAACTTTCCAGTCTCCAACTATAGCTTCTTGCAGTGATGTGAAAGGCTTAACTTCTTTTGTTACAGTTAGGAACGATGTGAGAACTCCATTGTAGTAGCCCAGTAGCAGTATGTTGAAGAAGGAGAAGTTTATGAACAACAGTCGTAGACTTGGGGACGTCGGAGTTGAAGGACAGCCTGCAACGTTATATTGTGATAAGCATCATTCGATGATTGAATGGGGTATATTATATACCTCTTGAATGGAAGAGCAATTCACCCAGAACAAAGTCAGAACTCTTTAAAGAATTCGTACTTGAAGCTAGGCTGCCAGTCTATGCATTGTTATTGAGGCCAATTATTTATGAGTTTTAACTCTTTGTATTGAAGGCACAGTTTTGTACGAATAATGACTGACTTCAAAACGTTGTTCTAACTTGCCTAGTCGAAAATTCCATTGCTTGAATCATAATCAAAACACTTCTGTACGAAGAACACTAATGAAGAGTCGTTTCTTTCTTATACTTCACCTTGTTGAAGCAGCATTGTTGAGTGCAACATGGCAGACTCCTGCAGTGTTGGGTACGTCAAATTCTCGTTCTCCGAACGCTTCAAAGCCCTGCTCACTGCCACAGTAAGCAATACGGAGAGACCGAAAATAATGACTATGGTGATCCAAACCCGGTGGTCGAAACTGTCCACGTACGTTGTCCACCTGACAACAGGCCAGAGTCTATCAGACTACGTATGGTGGAACCAACGTCACCTGTAAGCTTCGTATCAAACTAGCAGGGAGCTCGGAGCAATAATAACATATTGTTAGCATTGGTCTCAGTCTTAGGCTGTGTTCACACGTCCCTAATCGCAACGCGTTCAGTCAAGCTGATGGACGCGGCGCGTTCATTTCATAGAAGCAGCTGCAGCAAATGCGGGAGACTGAAGGATGAAGCACGTCCCTTCATCCTGTTCTGAAGCCAGAAACTATAAATACTGAATTAATTCTCAATAGCGTTTTCAAATCATGAAAAAGTCGACAAAATTGTTTTTACCGTCACTTTAACAATCAGAATCACTGTATTCCCGCCTAACACAAGAAAACTAGTTACGCTGAAAATGTTGTACTAAGAACACTGACTGACGCCATTTTTCAATTGATAGCGAAGGAGTTATAATTACTGATGGGCAACGAAGCTTTATACACATTATTTTCAATAAATATGACCACCTTAGCTAAATGAAGCTACATCAGTGCAGCCGCAGTATATTGTATACTGTATCATTGAATGGATATTGTTGTGTACACTCGTAGTACTTTGATAGTCCTGCGTAAGTAGACAGTACAGTCCCTGCCATACAGCAGGCACCCCACAGTTCCCGCAACACATGCACACTGCCTGCATTGGTGAACAAACTGCCACTGTTATCGTACAAAATGTGTATGATTGTATGCTTTCTAGCGTTCGCATCGAAAAGTTCATTTTATGGTATTTTATTATAACTTACCAATGAACTGATGATTCTAATTATAGCTCAATTCATGTAAGAATGTCTGAGAAGTATGCCTGTTGATTTTTAATCCGAAATACCAATAAATAATGAATTTATGAGCAAATCATTAGGCTGATGCACAGTGCACCTCACCTCCCCTTTTATAACTCTTCTTTAGGGGTCTCCCTTCGTAGGGTTAAGGCTATAAAACTATGGGATACGAATGTCACTTCAAAACGACACGAATTATTAGCTAAAAAATAAAGTTACGAGATGATAAATGAATCCGTGGCGTAATTCATTTGGATGAAGGTCGCTTCTACGTGTGGACAGAGAGAGAAAAAGTTAATGGACGGCTCGTTTTCAGTTTCATGATTGAACGCGTTACGACGAGGGACATGTGAACATGACCAAACAAGTTAGCTGAATAAATAATACATACATTCCACATAAGAAAGCATAAAAAAAAACTTAAAGAAGAGTATTATAGACTAGTGTTTCCTTAACTGGGTTTCATTCAAATCGGAGTGAAAATAAAAAAACACACAAGTTTGAACCCTTTGGCGGGATTATTTTTTATACAAAATTCGAGAATACGACTGAAAAGAAACTATTTATTAATATGCAAATTTGAATGAAACTTAATGTTGATTTACAAAATCGGGAAAGAATGTAGGTTAGACTCATGTACATTTTCCCATTTTCGCCACAGAAAATGAGTTATATATCCAAAGAAAACCGAAAAACCTTTTTCTTTGAATAAATCGTTTTCTGTAGCGAAAATTTAAAAAACTACAGGACTAAAAGTCCCATTTTCTTCCAATTTTAAATATTATTGCCTAGTTTAAGCAATACCGGGTGGAATAATAAGCAAGTTTTTGAAGTAAAAAAAAAAAAATAAGTGTTACGAATGGCCTCACGACCCCCTCCCCCTCCCCCTTTCCACATCGGTCAAGCCCCCATTGTATCCACTTATGGTTACACTGGCTGCTCGGACGGAGCACAACGTTCAGACACACTGTACTGTGCACAGAGAACAAAGACTAACTAGAGCACTCTAAGAGCGCATTCCTCCACCGAGCAGGGCAACGGTAATGAAAAATTCAAATTAGATCTGAAACCATGATTTTCTTTGTATCGATACAAAAATGTATTCATTTGTGCCATTTGGCAGTATTACCAGCTTAATTATTTTCTTGAAGATCCGTTCATTATTTTTAAGTTATGCCGCAAACAAACATTAATCAAACTCACAAAGGAACCAACCGATCATCACCAAAACTTAATCGGTTGCGTCTTCTAAGATTACTAACGATTCCTGTGAATTTCATAAAGATCCATTCATAACTTTTGAGTTATTGAGCTAACAAGCATAAAATTAAAAACAGCGACAAACGAACGAAGAAATCATCACATAAATTTTGTCATTTACAGTGTGTGACATACCTAACAACTCAAGTAATTTTCATAAAAATCCTTCTAACTTTCTGAAATAAGGCATTAAGAAAAATGTAGCAGACAAACAAACAAACAAAAGGATGAAAGGATCTTCGCTAAAAGTTATGCATCTGTTTCTCCTAACACACCTAATAATCCCTGTAAATTTCGTGAAAATAAATCCCTAACTCTTTGGTTATCTTGGTGACAGACAGAAACAAAGGCAGACAAATCCGGCAAAAGATAACCTACTTGTCGGAAGTAATATTGTAAAACTGCCTTTAAAGAGAGAAAATCGTGGGAATTTCCCCTTCTTGGGTGTGCTCGCGAGCCCTCTACTTCAGACCTAAAGAACTGAGGAATAATTATTGAAGCCTGCCATTCTTGGCAGCAATTTCGCTTGGTTTAACATTACCTGGACCCCGTAACTTCGGCTCTGCTACTGTAGAGCAGGCTTACTATTTCCCTTGCGATGGGAAAAGTTGCATCAGACACATCATCTCTAGTGGTGGAGTGAAACAGGTAGTTGATAACCACGTCCATCTCCTGCAAATGCACCAAAAAAAGATGTTTGGACTTTCAGCACCGATAATGATATTGAAACGCAAGCAAAATATTGCACTGAAATCCAATTATACAAGGAGTACCTCAGAACCACAGTCAAGTGCAGATTGCACATGGTGTGACACTGACAACAATGCTTCACAACAACCCAAACCAGTTTTGTACGCAAACTAACCAGCAGGCAGCAAACCCGTAGCCTGCGAAAATGACCAAGCATAGATGCGACTAATTTTCCAACACCTTCAGACAAAATGGGCGTCAGCGTAATAAGCCGATAGCTGGCGACATGGGGCGACACCGGACCTTTGCGAATGGGAGTACGTCAACAACGGGGTAAATTTCCTAACCGTTACCGTATCAGACGCCGGAAGATCACTTCAAGCATAGAGGCGAGAACACCCACAAGATACTTATAAAACCGAGGAAACATACCCATCGGGTCAACACCTCCATAGGGTAACATGTCTAGTACCCGTCCACCATGCTAGTAGCCGTTCACTTGGCTTTAAAAACTTCCTCTGTAAAAACTAGCAGTACTAGAGAGCCGTACATAGTCTTAAACTGTAGGGTACTACTTAGCCTACAGCTTAAGCCCATATACGCTTTCTAGCACTGCTAGTTTTCACACAGGAAGTTTTTAAAGTCAAGTGGACGGCTACTAGCATGGTGGACGGGTACTAGACATGTTACCCAAGGATAGAGGCTCTCAAGCAGTATCCTAATAGTACTAGATCTGAACGCCAAAGAAGTTAAACGAGGTTCAGGGTGACATCAATGGGGCAATGACAACACATCTCTAACTTGGTTTCCGTCAGAGTGAGCCGAAGAGAGTTCCTTCCTGGCAAGAGATCAACAATGATACAACCACTAGGACCAAAAAGGGGCGGCAACAAAGGTTCAGCACCGAAAACTAAACCTTTTAGCTCTCTCCACTAACGGCGTGGAAGGTTAATACTCAGTAGAGACTCTGACGATGCTGTGCCCTCTCATACACACGCTCGGCCTCGACCTACGTTCCACATAGGTCCGCCACAACGTGCGGTCACGAGAACGCCGCCAAGCCCGATAAGCCGCTTGTTTAGCTTTATAAGCTATCCGAAACTGCTCGTCAAACCACGGTTTGTTCTGAGACCTCACAAGAATAGTTATTTAGACGGCCACACACCCTCACCACTATGATCTCATGACAAGTGCACTCGTGCACTGACTACCGATAAGCGCAGAAACTACTCCGGACATAGACGGCGGTGCCGCAAAATCCAGGCTCCGATTCCACCAGCCTGCGAGAAGGGGACTGGAAACCCGCCAACGCAAGCTCCACATCGTCCCTCCTACCGGACACCAGCGGAACAACACACGACATCAACACCACGGGACACAAAACCAAGTTCAACAAGGTTTCCATACAGTCCTCTAATACTGCAATAAAGGAGACGACACCCCCGAGCCAGACCCTGCTCCGGGTTAGTCTCCACATCACCACAAAGAAGCAGTAGAGATATGCAGATAGAAACAGAAATACATAGAAATATAAAGAAAAAGACAGAAATATACAGAACTAGAGCACTCTGAGAGTGCACACCTCTGCCAAGCGAGGCAACGGTAGCAAAAAATTCAAATTTGTTCTGAATTCATGATTTTCTTTGTAACAACTCCAGAATCTATTCATTTGTGCCTTTTGATAGTACTAACAGCTTGTGCAATTTTCTCGAAGATCCGTTCATAACTTTTTGAGTTATACTGCTAACAAAGGTTATAACAAACACGAGTCAAACATACAAACGAACGAACTTATCTCCACCAAAATTCAATCATTTATGTCTTTTAACATTACTATCAACCCCTGTAAATTTCAAAAAAGATCCATTCACATATTTTGAGTTACTGTGCTAACAAGCACACAATTAAAAACAGTGACAAACAAACGAACGAAGTAACGGATCATCACAAACATTTGTTCATCTACTTTTTGTGATATACCTAACAAGTCATATGAATTTCATTAAAATCCGAAAATAACTTTTTGAGTTATGGCATTGAGAAAAATGAGGCAGACAAACAAACAAACGCACTGATGGACAGATCTTCACAGAATGGTAATCATCTGTTCCTTCTAACACACCTAACAATTCCTGTGATTTTCGTCAAGATCCGTCCATAACTTTTTGAGTTATCTTGGTGACAGACAGACGGACAAACATACAGACAGACAAACCGGACGAAAACATAACCTCTTTGGCGAAGGTAATTATACTGAAATATGAAAAATAGACGAAAGTAATCCCCTAAATAGATGATTAGCATAGGCAGAAGTATGGTCTAGTTGACAGAGCTGCATACCAAGCAAGGCTAATACAACCCCCTGGCTCACCAGGTTATGGAGGTCGATGGTCACGGTGGACGTGTAAGGGCCTCCATCAACCTCCTATGGCCCTGCCGCTCACAGAAAGGAAATAGGACAATAGAGGAAAAAGAGAGGAAGTAGAAGATAAAAGAAACATACAAAGAAAAAAAAATCGATTGTGCTGTCGATAGCTAGGGAGAGGAACTGACTGTGGAATTCCAGGCACACGGCTATGGCAACAGCCAATTTCATCTCTTCTCAAGGATGCCGTTGGTCTAAAAAGGTCTCATCCGCCTATAGAGTGGCATTTCCTCCAACTCAGGGGCTACCCAGAGCCCCAACCCAAAGCTGGCTCAAACGAACAAAGACGCGTCCGGTGGCCAGACAATGGGGGCGGCCTGATAACGCGCAGGTCACGCACAGTGGCAGTGGAACTCCTAAAGTGCTCATAGGTCTATTGTCTCTATTTCAAATGAAGTTTCAGTTTAGAAATTTTCATTTCTACAACATGTTTGGCTTCCCTACTTTAACAAGACATTATCTTTATTATTAGTATTATTTATACTTCATGCTCAAGCTCCCACGGACAGGTAATAAAACCCAAAAGAAGCACTTTGCATACCGAGAAGCCCAAAACGCTGCTGAGGGAAATCCAGAAAAAAGCCTTTAACAGTTGACTTGAACGCCTGCTGGCCAATACGACCGAAAGCCCACGCCGGCAACAAATTCCAAACCTAAACCGACCAGGGCACAAAGCACCGATCGAACTGATTAGTTCGACATCCAACATCTTCCAACGTGAAAGAGTGCGTGCCGCACACAGCACGTGTTTCTCTCCTAAAGGCAGGGCCACTAAGTGAAAGCGTGAAGCTTCATTGTTGAATGTAATACCGAGTAAGTTGGACTGCAAAATTTTGCCTGACATTCATTATAGCTCCAGCCATCGACAAATGATGCCTTATAACGTTTGAATTTGAGGAGTTTTCTCAGTGACGGAGGTGTCACTTTCAGGGATTTTCGTTTATGGTACAGTGCAGATCACATCTACCAATGGTCCATTTATCTGAATCGTGCATTGCCTATATATATATATCAGAAATAAAATACATATAGCAAGCATCATCCGCTAATTCGATTTGAGCGAGAAAAAGAATCGCCTGTTTTCAGCCTAAAACCTATGGCACGAAAGATCCGTACTCGCCCAGATATTTGCTCAATTTGGCAAAGAGCGTGAAGATCTACCTGGTTGTATGGATTGTGACACCTCAGAGCATGGAGTGCATCCGTGATTAATAATTACTAGAGGACCCAACCTTCAAAAATGACGTCAAAAATTTGTGATTGAGCTTTTTAATGTATCGGTTCCCAGTATAGGTTTTGCTGTAGTTTAGGTCTCATCCTTGCAGGCCTGATTTTCCATTAGCTAAATGCAAGCTGTACAACCATGAGCTTTGCAATAGCAAACTAGAGCACTCTGAGAGCGCATACCTCCGCCAAGTGAGCCAACGGTAGCAAAATTTGAAATTGGCTCTGAAACCATAATTTTCTTTGCATAAACTCTAAAATCTAATCATTCGTGCCTTTTTATGCTAATAACAGCTTGTTCAATTTTTTTTGATGATCCGTTCATAACTTTTGAGTTATACTGTTAACAAACGTTATGACAAATATGAGTCAAACATACGAACGAACCAACCGATCTGTACCAAAATTTTATCATTCATGTCTTTTACTATTACCAAACACTCCTATAAATTTTATAAAGAACCATTCATTATTTTTTGAGTTATTGTGCTAACAAGCATAAAATTAAAAACAGTGACAAACGAACGAACGAACAAACGGACCATTACCAAAATTTGGTCATCTACTCTTTGTTATATA